>JAQFZN010002659.1:0-10802 GCA_034687075.1 Geophilus carpophagus | reverse complement strand
CATAATTTGAACAAGACTCCTATTGGCATGATTATTTACTATTGTTGCACTATCATTCACTACTAAGTTGAGCCTGTTGAACTTAATTTAAGTTCTGAGCATGATTAATGTTTGTTGCATTATAAGCAGCAGGAATAGATGCATTATCTCTTCTATTCAGTTGCATCGATTGTGATGTGATAACCTGCTGATGATGCATTTGGGAATAGTTTTTCTCACTTTGTTCTTGCATTTTACGCACCTGACTTTTCATTACGTGATACATTAACGGCAATGCAGTTGTTAGGTCTAAATTTTCAATGGCTTCACCACTGCCTCTATAATGCACTCGAACATTCGGTCGTTTCGGCGATTGAGTTCTAAAAGTTTGAACAACTCTCCTAGGGTATGGAGTTGTTGGATTAACTGAATTTACTATGGTATAAGGAACGTTAGGTTGTCTCAAAGATACACCACCATATCGTCTTTGACCATTTGGTGACCTTGTAGTAACAAAATTTGATTTTTGAATATAATGTTGCAACATTGGTTGACCACTATTTCTTGACACATTATTCAATTTTAATTGCTGAACTGTACCTGTAAGTACTGTTTGTGGTTTATTTTGATTATTGTAATTTATACTACTATAATTGTGATGAGTTCTTCTTGGAGTTGATGGAATAATTTGATCATTTCTATCTAACATTAAATTCATCAAATTTTCTTCTTCTGTTGATTCTAAAGTAACATTCTTATTAATATTCTCATTTTTCAACAATAAATTTCCTTTATTAATTTCTGATGAATTTCCTGAATCCAATTCAGATCCCAATTTAGCTAAATCCTTTATTCCATCAGCTATATTTGGATTTTGAGTAAACAATTCTCCAGGAATTATAATCTCCACTTCACCAGCCATTAATTCTCTTTGTTCTCCAGCTTTAGTTAAACCCTCTGAGGGTTTAGATATTGTAATAGATTGAGATGGTTTATCTTCTGAACTTGAAATTGGTTTTCTTGTTGTCCTAGTAGGTTTCTTTGTAGCAATTGGTGTTGTAACACCTCCAAAAAAGTCATCATAGTCATCATCAGGTGGAGGTGTTGTTTCTCTTTTCTGTACATTGATACTTGACCATGTTGCTGCTTCGGGTGGGACAACAATTAATGGAGAATTTTCAATCACAACTACATCAATTGGTTGTCTTTCTTGTTTCTTATTTGATAAAATCTCTTCTAATTTAGCTTGATTTATGCTTTCACCATTCCATCCCAGACCTGCTGTAGGTGGAAGGTTGAAGATTTGTGTAAGACTAGATTTAGCTGGCAACATAGTTGAAGTAGGGAACTCATTATTATCTATTCTTAATGATGGAGCTGAAGTTGTTAAAGTTGAGCTTAAATTAACTTTTCTTAAAAACTTTTCCATTGCTTCTTTATCTTTAGTGATTTTCTCATAAGCTGTCATTAATTCCTCAAACGGATCACTAGTTGACACAGATTTTGGAGTTAAATCATCCAATTTAAGCTCATCTATTATATCATCAACTGAATCCTTTTCTACTGACTTCTCAGTTGTAGTAACAGATTTAGTATTTACTTCACTTAACTCCTCCAAGTCATCAAAGGAAAATTGGGAAAAATTTTCAGTTTTTCCATTATCATTTATACTACTTACTGCAGATGAGAAATTAGTTTCTTTAACACCTTTCACTGATGAAAACAAATCTTTAGGAATATCATGAGTATTGTTATTCTTTTTAGAAGAATCATCAATATCAAAAAATATTGGTGGTTCAAATGCTGATTCAAAAGAATCATCAAAACCTGGTACGGGTGGCCTAGGACGACTTAATCCTTGTTGTAGTAAAGGATGAACATTTGATCCTTGTGGTTTTGGAAAAAGACCACTTGGAAACTCAGGTTTATTCCCATGTGATGGATGTTGACCACCCGGCAATGATGGCGGTCTGACTGCTGGAAATAACAGATTCTCAGGTTTGTTTGGTTTTGGTTGAAAAGTCTCTGGACAAGGTGTTGAACTGGCATACATATATGCTGCAGGTCTATTCATATATGGCCTTTGTGTGTGATACGAAGGCTGAACTGGTAAATGAATATTTATATTAGTAGGAAGTCGAATTTGTTGTCCAGTCGACTTAATTGGATATCTAATTGGTTTGTTTAAGTTAATAGGTTGATGAACAGTAATTTTGCTAGGTAAATGTGCTTGAAATAGAGGTCTATTACCAATAAATGGATAACTTAATGGTGGATGAAAATGTCCATTATTAGGTATTAATGGCCTATCATGAATAATTTGTCCACCAAATGGTCTATTATTAGGCAAGGGAAAGCCAGCATATGGAAAAGTATTTGGTGATCTAAGAACTGGGCCACCAAATCCAGGTTTCTCTAATACCTTCCAATGAATACCATGAGGCATAATATTTGCTTCAACTTTTGTACCTAATTGTGGAGGAATAGGTGGACCACCAACTTGAGGAAAATTCCTAGTAACATTTCTCACATCATTACTTGAGGCAGCTCTTGGCTTTTTAGTAGTTGTTTCAATATCAGTATCAAGTAAATCTTCATTGAGTAAACTTTCATCTGTATCCTTTTGCTTGTTATCACTATCACCTTCTTTACCTTTAAGTTTACTTTTAGTAGTTCTCCTCACCACACTAGCTTCAGTAGTTACTTCTTTCACTGGTGATTTCTCTTTACTTGCACCAACTTTATCCAACACAATTTTAGCCAAAGCATTAATTAAATCAGCAGATATTTGATTGTTTTCACTTTTAGGCCTCAAACTGTCCAAAGAAAACCCTGAATTAGTCCCTAATAATAACTTAAGTATATCAAAATTAATATTAGATGTAGTTTTTGGTTGAATTCCCATCATTGCTTGCACTACAGGTAAGGGTATTCCTGGAGGAGTAGTAGTGGGCGTATACATGTCTAAAAGAGTTCTCAACAGTTGTGGCGATATACTTGGTGCAGGTGGATTTATTAATGACTCGAAAATGTTACTCGAAGGATTTGAATATGAACGACCTAATACAGCTTGTAGAATATTTAAAGGAACAGTTGGACTTTGTGTTGTTGTTTGCAGATTTAGTAATGCCTGTAATGTGTCAATACTAATTCCACTCGATGTTTCTGGTGTTGCACTCGATTTTTTTATGAGTTCTATCAAAACTGATGTTAATTTCGCTTCTTTGTTTTCGCTTAATTTCGCTAACGCTTCTTCAACAATATCAGAATTTGAAAATAAAGATTTAGAAAATAAGTCTTCAGCATCAGTAGAACGACTGGAAATTGATTTTCTTGAACTCCTGTACAAATCTGACCGACTTTCTATTTCTTGTAGCAACAACTTGGCCATCTCATCAACATCAGTTTCTGGTTTTACTGTTGTTGTTTCTTTCACGTCAGGTTTTTCAGTGTCAGCATCTTTTCCTAAAACGGAAATATCATCTAAAAGACTTTTCAGCGACGAATCACTTGATGAGTCACAGTCTTTTGATTGCTTAACACTTCCTTCTAATCCGTCTTCGGTTAAACTAACATTATCTAAACTAACTGCTGGTTCATTGTCATCGGATAAAATAAGAGAAGATGACGGAGACTCGTTAGGTGAAGATGGTGACGTATTAGAAGAGTCAATGTTCTCTTCTGCTGGCAAAAGATTAAATGGAAACGATTCATCTTCAATCACTTTATCCCAAGGTCTATCATCTGCAGTAGCTAAACGGATTCGTCCATAAAATTCATCTTCGTTTAATATTTCAAGTAGTCGATCGGGTCGATTTGTCACAACCGCATCAACACCAGTTCTAATTGTAACAAAAAAAGATAATCAAAACTCTAAAAAAAAAATTTATTTATTCAAAAAACCTTAAAGAAGTTCTCATTCTGATAGGTTCATCAATAGTCCATTGGTAAACTTTATCAAAGTGAGCTTCGCCCACTTCAAGCTCTTCCACCAACCGCTGCACCCGATTTCGAGAACGAATTCCACTGAAGCAACTAGAACTTCCGTCACCAATCCAAATATGATCAACTATGCCCAAACGATCAAAACTCCTATCTATTGTGAGCAAATCCGTGTTATCACCAATGGTATAACCTAAAATAAATATAGAGGACATTTTAATATTATTTGATTGATAAATAACTTTTTCTGAATGTAATGTTTATATTACAAACTAAAAATTACCAATTCTATCCAACAGTCCCGCCATTTGATACGTTCTAAATGTATCACGTACTCCTTGAAATAGAACCATTTCTTGTGGACTTGGCACCGAAAGAAGAACCCAAATATTACTTCCTGAAAAACCTATAAAAAAATCCATTTAGTATTGAATACTTAAATTACTTTAAAAAAAATTATTTTGTTTATTTATTATTACCTCCTTCAAATAAATAAGTCAATAACGCTTCTGCTACTCTCTCACCAGCAGAATAAAGCATATCTCTCGAAAATAAGCCTACTTTCAGATTCAATTTGATTAGAGATAATTGTTGTGGATATCCTGGCAGTTCTGGGATGGTCAGATCTTTTATAAATTTCATCATATAACTAAACACTTCTGATGCCAAACAATCTTGAAAGCAACAAGGAATTCCATGTCTTGTTCGAACTGGTCGTCCACCTGGTGAGAATTGCACATCCATTTCAAGTGCATTAGCCCCTTCAGCCAAATGTTTTTCCACTTTAGTAATGTCATTTGCCATATGACCAATGATATAAAACGTTCGATCTGACAATGCTGAAATCAATTTAACTAGAATTAATTATTATAACCTTCATAAATCAATTGATATTTTCAGACAATAGATGCATTAATTGTCCAATTAATATTTTAAAACAATAATACAAGTAACGAAAGAACGAAACCTCAGAATAAAGCTTCTTAAAATTTTAATAATCGATTTGATAAATTAATTTTCTTTCTTACCATCTGCTTCATGACGATGCAGGTGCGAAATGAGTAGAACTAGGACAAATAAGCCCCAGAAGATAGTCTTCATCTTTCATTAATCATTAGGAACCACATTCTCGTGCAACATTCAAAAAAATCTAAAATTAAAAAATCAAGACAACTTATGTTACATGTGACCATTTGATCAGATAACCCAGCTTCGGCTTAAAAAGTTAAAACAAAAAAATATACAAGAATCTTCCCACAACACCAAAAAATCTTTCTCACATATCTGATACTTTTAATTCGGAATTACGCGAGCTAAACTGTTTTTGCTTCTTCTTTTTATAAAATATACTTCTGTTACTGGAAAAATGCAAAATTGCAACATTACATTCGGTTACTGGGTCAAATTACTAATCAAACTTCAAGTATGTACTTAGAAATTCATCACAAGTTTGTAACCTTCATTTGTCGATTTTTTATTTTAATTTTTAATTAAATTTATTGGTATGATCCCATTGTATTTGAATTATAAATAATTAATATAGAATTACTACTAAATTATCGTTTAAATTTTAGTTAAATCATTGCATATAGTTGTGAATATGCAATTAAAAATAACAGTAACATTAAAAACTGAAAAAATTTAAAAACACTAAAAAAAACATCGTTAACTTTTTTTTAGATTTCACGGGAAATTAGCTTCTGCTGCATCACGTTTGAAAAAATGCTTTAAACACAAAATTACCTATTTAAAATTCGTCATGGTGAAAAGTGTTTATTGGTCTTGTAAAATTTTCTGAATTTTTCAGTTAAATTCGATTTGTGGTCTCTACATCAGAATAATAGCGCAGCGAGTTCAATGTCGAGCAACGGCCTTACATCATTTACAACTGTTTTCGTTTATTATTTAATATGCAGTGGACCATGCAGTATTACACCTTTGAGTGCGTGATGCTTGTTTACATACATGATGAGCGACAATTACAAATAAATTAAATTGCACTTCTTTACAATAAAAATTCTAACAGTAAATTAATTAAATATTTAAACTGTGGTGGTATTTAATTGGATCAGTGAGCTTAAAGTTAACATAAAAACTAGTTAAAACTTTAATCTTAAGCTTAAAGCGTTTTAGAAAATATTAATTTCTTTTAGTAATAAATTTTTATAACAGAAGCATGTGAAGAATTAAAACTATAATTATATTTTTTTACAACTAATTGAAAAACAAGTCATGGAAATTATCATAAATGGCTATATAATTTGCATAAAATTTTTGTACTGTATAATAAATATGTCGCGTTAACGGGGAGAAGATTTTTCGAACAGTATTTTAAATTTAATATAATTTTATTCCCAGTTTAATTGTGACCTACAATATAACATGGTATTTTAACAAGATAATCGAGTAATTATGGAATGCACAGAATTTTAGGATTAAAAAAATAATGTTTATCGTTGTCACACTTCCAGTAATAAATAAAGTTACAGTAAATTATTGTTATATAATTATTACAATTCTTACAAAACAATGAATGCTAACAATTAAAAATTAACAATTGTATGCAAATTAAGTGAAAATTTTTATTTGTAACGTATTTTCGCGAGTTTTTAATATTTTTTTCTCAAATTAACTTATTTTAAAGGTTAATTCTAATAAAATCACTAAACAATAATAAAACTAATAAAATATTGCATAAATAAATTTAAATTAATTATTTACCTTTATCAGCAATTTGTGTATTTGCTCTGCAACAATAATCTTCGAGCACAAAATTTTCTAGAGAATAAAATGTCCATGGTTATAATCCAACAAGTTCAAGCTATGGCCTCACAAAACTGTCTGTGTCCCCTGTTTGCCAGTCAAGGTACCACTGAAATGGGTCATCTGTAGATTTACCTGAACTGGCCGTGGCTCGCCTGCTTTCTGTCTCTCTACATGGAAGCTGGCATTTATGACGTCACAATAATGCAGCTTCATGCAACAAATAAAATCCAAGCTTCCAGTGTTACTTCTTATTGCAAATCTCATTTATTCCATCAATAAAATTAAAAATTGCAAATTTTACATCATTTTTATAAAACGTTAAACAATAATTAATACGCAAATAGAAACTTTACCAATCATTAAACATTATTAAACACATTAAAAAGTCTTATTATCTTAATCAATATCTGCTTCTGGATAAATTCCACCGAATTTCCTATTATTATTACAAAATATGACAAATTATTATTATAAACTGAGTGGAAAGTAATAATAAGGTAAGTTTATTACAGCTTTATCCAGGAAACAATTTATCACTTGTTTATATGGTTCAAATAATGTGAAAAATTTATTTCCTTATATGAAAATCACCAAATTTCTATACAATATTTAACAACCCAAATAATTATTAATGCTAACCCATTTCCGATACCATCCCAAGGCAAATAAAATCCAACATAAGTTCATATAGGTTTTGAGTTTGTGCATCCGGTTCAACAGAATTCTTCGTATAAGTTAGAAGAAGGATAGAGGCTTCTTGCAAAACTCTTGCTTCTGGCTATGGGCGTCTCAAGGTTAACGGGTCACTGGTCACTGCACTAAGGGAAGGGAATCTGATAAATCAGAACAAACTAGGTTACAGTAAGTTAATCTAACGGAAATAAGAAAGTTTGTGGAATTTCTGATTTTAATCTTCATTTTAAATAACAAAAAAATTAAAATCAAACAAAACTAATAATAATTAATTCAAAATATAATAAGAATAGCATAACTTCTAACACCTTATTGTTTTTCATTTTTTTTCAGTTAACGGAACCGTTAGAGGCAGCTAATTGCTTGACCTATTTGGATGTCAATGGAAGGGCGTTTCGATTTCACCTTAGTCTTCCGCTGAGAGCTCCTTAGGGATAAGGATGTGATCAACATCCAGAAGAAGTGTTGTTATTGAGGTGAAGTTTTGCTTCCCAACTAATCCATTTTGATCTCTGCAGCTAGTGAGAAAGTAGGTTGACATTTGAACAAAACCTGGAGAAAGTTTGCTAAGATCAAGCTTGTGTTAACCAAAAATTAAGGTAAAAGTGATGTTCTTTTGTTTCTTTGTTTGATGTTTTTTTTTATGTTTCTTTGTGTTTGTTTAAGTATGAAGATTTTTGGTAGATTAGTTTACATAGTTTTATTGGTGTTTGTGACCTGCTTAAGCAGTTTCACTGGTGCAGCAACCGATTCAGCTCAATGCATCAAGAATTTTCAAGCATGCAGATCAGCTGTCGGGTATAATCCGCCATCTTGTAAGGAATGGATCAAATGCCGCGAGTAATTATATATATTATTAAGCAATAACTTTTAATTATATTCGAGTATATTTTTATTCCTATTAAGATTTCTGGATTCATGGGTCAGGGCTAAATCATCGAGGAAATAGTGAAACTATGTAATTACAAAGTTAAACAGATTTTGAATTTTTTCATCAATTTAAATTCATTGTAGAAAACCATTAAAACAACTTATACAATATGTAAAATAAATAAAAATTCTATTACTTGATTAGAATTCACATTGAAAATTTACATTGAAAATATATTCATTAAGTATTAATCAATATGGTAGAAGAAGATTGTCCTAGTAATGCATAAAGTGGGTCACGGGTACCATAATAAAAATTGATATTATGTCAAATGTATGTTTAGAGGTTAAAGCTTTTGATTTTCTTACTGATTTTGAGTTTGTGACATCAAACTGTTATTTTTTGGTATTGATTATCATTTTATCAAATTATTAAGTCGAGATTATCAATATTTTTACCTTTTAGAGATATTAATGTATAAATTCATTGAGTAGTGTGAATAAATTCTTCAATTTTTTCTTTATATATTTTCTCCATTTTTATTATCACACAATTTGATTATTTTACATTTCTAATTTTATCTAAAACTGAAAAAAATCTTACAAAAAAGGATCTGCTTACCGGAAAATAATATTACAGTATTTGGCAATGACCTCATACGCCCTCTGCTATTACAAAACAGGAATTATATAGTTTAATGCTGTTTTTAATCTTGTACGTACTGGTATTTCCAGTAAACGCCAATTTCAAACGGTACTTCCTGTAACTTCTTGTAACTTATAATTTTTATCTGTGAATAAAAAATTAAAAATTATGGATACACCTTTTTCACCTCAATTATCTATTCAACATTTACATATAATTATAATTATGAATTACGAAATGAAAAGGGCAGATTTTAGATTATCAGGTCAGAATACACTTAACATGAATAAAAAAAAATTTATTAAAAATAAACTAGTTAAATTCTGTTAAAATCACATATATTAAACTCAATTAATTTCTTCACCCCACTTGGATTTAGTGTTATGTTACGTTAGTTAATAACTACTATTAAGCACTAACATCTTTACTCAACATATATTTAATCGTTTTTTCAAGTATTTTTCTAGATATGTCCGTGTCAAGAAACTCATCAACAGTTTTATTTTTTTTTAATCCTTAGAATAATAAAAGTAAACATTCTTTTTAGTTTCAAATGGTTGAATGAGGTCAGATACAGAACATAAAACATTTAGAGAAAAAACTCTTAAGGTCAGACCACTCAATGTTAGCTTCACTGCATTATTCCAATTCAAATCTATAAAGTGCTTGGTAAATTTCTTGAATTCATGCGCAAAAAATGAATAGCAACAATTCATACGTTACAAATCATTCTTTTCTTATACTAGCTCTGAACTAAATTTTATTTAAAACTTTCCAACTGTGTGTTCATGCTTTGATGATATTCCCGAGCTCTAACCCAATGCGCTTAATTTAATTGCCATTAAAAATAAATAAAATAAAATCAACTATCACCACACCCTCTATAAACCCATCATAAATAGTATTACTCTATTGACCAATAATTCCTAATTTGAATGCACTTTAAATTGCATAATAATTTAAAACAAATTAAAAAAAACCCATGTGCTTACCTTGAGCTCCGTTGATTAAACCTGGTTTGAGGCTACAGATATTTAAAATGGCGGGGTCTATCGTAGGCATTCCAAATGTGGACGCATTAAAAAACAGGGCAAGAGAGAAGTTGGCTTATTTATTAAGCATGGTTGGTATGTAAGACTAATTCAATATGATATAATTAAATACTTTTGTTATCAGATTCCTGGTGACAAGGATTTAATCCTCGATTCTGATCTTATTTTACCGTTGGACAGGCTTGCAGGAGCGACATTTTTAAAGGTAAAAAATAATAATTGTAAATAATAATTTAGTAACATGAAATTATTATTTTTATAGAAATGTGGAATTGATAAAATCTATAAGTTGGACCCACAGGTTACAGTTAGCGTCAAACAGTGAGATTTTGGAGAATTTTATTTTTAATTTTATTTTTATTTTTATTTTTATTAATTTAACTTTTATTATAGAAAAGTGTACATTCTACGTCCTACAATTGATAAAACTAAGATTATATGTGATCATATAAACTCGGATAAATCACAGAATCGTCGGTTAGCGAGGATAGATGTTGTATTTCTTCCACGCAAGGTTAAACATCAATATCTAATTTTTTAAATTTTAAAAGAATAATTCTAATATTTAAAATTTCTTTTACAGTTATACATTTGCGAAGAATTATTCGAATACGAAGGAGTGTTTGGTGATGTCAATTTAATCAGTTTAGATTTAGGATTTATTCCATTAGACAGAGATATTTTGAGTTTAGAATTACCAAATTATTTCAGTGATTTCTTTGTAGTAAGCACACAATTTGTCATTTATTTAAAAAATATTATAAAAATTAATGTTTCAATTACTAACAATTTTAATAGAATAAAAATTATACATGGATTCAAACAGTTGCAAATTCATTAGTAGAATTGCAGAA
>JAQFZN010002658.1:0-10802 GCA_034687075.1 Geophilus carpophagus | reverse complement strand
GAAGGAGAAGAAGAAGATGAAGATGATGATAATGATGATGATTATCAAGATGATTATCAAGATGATTATCAAGATGACGACGATGACGACGATGACGACGATGATGATAATGATGAAGAAAGAGAAGAAAAAGAAGAAGAAGCAGAAGAAGAAAAAGAAGAAAAAAAAAGAAATAAAGATGAAAGCCAAGAAAGAAAAAAAGCTATAATGATGAGTGACGCTGCAACAAAAGAAAATAAAATAAAAAAAAAAAAAAAAAACAGACGAATGTGAGTAGTAAAATCTTGTTGGAAAGACCGATTCCTACAGGTGGCCACGTCACAGCAGCAACAGACATTGACGAACGAGTGACTCAATTTATCACAAAATTGCAAAGGAGGTGGTGCGACTTTTCACGCAATCTTTATTCTAATTTCACAGATGCTTTCGAGAAACAATCTGTAGTGGAAACGACTCCGTTTCCCACTTTGGTTGCCGGAATATGGGAGGGCCTAGACAAGCACATACTGGGCGGATTTTATCGTTCGCTCAGAAACAAAGGAGTGATTGAGTCTATCTCCATCTCTGTGGACGACGAACTTCCAATCCCCGAAGCGGTTTCTCTTGCTAAAGAGTTGCGTCGTAACGCGCGGCTTGGGAATTACGACGAGTTTTTTATTCCGTTGTACGGAGAGATCGACCTCGGAGTGCGGCCGAAGCAACAAGACGACGTGTGTCAGCGTTACAACTTATATGTCACTTACGATGCAAAAGAAGCAGAGGAAAAATTTTATGGTAGCGACAAAAAAACGCTGCAGATGCAAAGCGCTCAGCATGCAGCTTTACATGGGTCTGTTCGACAATATGTGGGTGGTGGTGTTCCGTCGCTTGTTTTCGAAGATCCTTCGGAATTGTGCAAAGAGATGGTCGGAAGAGAATCCGCGGTCGAAGGGGACGTCAATTTGATTGCCAACGACACAAGAATTTGGAGCATTGTGCTCTCGTGCCTTCACGTTATGGCCCATGCAAACGTTTTTTTTCGTCGCACCGGAAGCTTTGAAGCAAACTTAGAGCACGGTCTGCCTTTTCAACAGGAGTTGCTGGAGTTGTTTCCTCAGGCTTTCAAGAGTTTCTCGTATACTCCTCAATTCATACGAGACATTTTAAATTTTTCACAAGTTCAAATGTAATACAGGTGAATACATATCAACAATCCCGTAATTGCGTTTATTTGTGTGTGTGTGTGTGTGTGTGTGTGTGTGTGTGTATGTGTTCATGTGTGTATCCATATATGTTTGTGTATGTTTTCTGTACAAAATCATTCATTTGTTTTCTTGTTTTTGTAAATTTTTTTCAAAATTGTTTTATAAAAATTTGATTTTCCTCTATTATCCTGTGTGTTGCCAAAGTAATGCAACAGTTTCGTTAGAGACCACCACATGGGAATAAACAGATTTTCTCCCTTCTTGTGTGGTCGAGGTATGTTTTTTAAAAATACGATATAAACTATCAATCCATATCTTTTTCCGTCGTAACCCACATAACTGTACGAAGGAGTGTCTTTGAAAATTTCGATGATATTTTCTTGCTCGATTTCATATCCTGTTTCCTCGTGACATTCTCTTAAAGCATCCGCAATTCCATTGCCTCTGCCTTTGGGAAAATCAATCATATCTTCAAAACTGCAACGTTTACCACAGAAATAACTCAAAACATCTTGTTGTTCTAAATTCGTAACTGTTCTCATTGTTTTTTGATTCATCATCATATCTGATATGGAATAAGGAACACGTCGTTTTACGATCAGAGCTTTATCGTTAACCACTGCCATTAACGCGTGCGATTTTTTTATTTTAGTCATTGCTGAATCGTTATTTATTTCTTTTTACAAAATGTTGAGGGATTAAATTTTTTTTTTTATAAAATGTGTGTTTTTTTTTTTTTACATTGTTTCTTTTGCAAAATTTATTAAATCCATCTTGATTTTCCAATACCTGATGTAAAAAAGTTTAATTCCTTTTTTGTCACAATCTTTTTTCTTTTTTTGATCTTTAAAAATATTTTTAAAATCGTTGTAATGACTGGGACCTTGCACCTCAATTGCAATCTTTAAATTGGAATTGTAAAAATCTAATTCCATTTTTCTATTCGAGCACGGAGATTTTAGCCAGGGATATCGTTTGTTTGGTGTGAAATTGGAGTAACCTTCTTGACACAGCCAAGCAGAAATTCGTTTTTCCATGTTGCTTTTAAAAAGTTTTTTTTTTTTGTAAAATTAAAAGTTTTTTGTTTTTTACATTTTTGTAGTTTTTTTAAAGTAACCTTGTTCCGTATTTTTTTTTTCATTTTCTGAATTTGTCAAGGAATGTTTAATTTCACTTGTTTTATTTTTTTTTTAAAGTATTTTATCTTTTTTTGCTTTTTTATGATTTTGTATCACTCACTTTTTTTTTATTAAGAATTTTTAATTTTTTTATATAATTGATCTCATCATTCAGGAAATAATTTTTTTTATCCAACTTAATTCCAGTATTTGTTTCAATACATTTTGTTTTAATTGAGCTTCATAATTATTGCTGTTTTTAAAACATTGATTGTAAATACGTGTGTATTGTTTTTTCGTTTCAGGCCAAATTATATATATGAAGCTGATAACTATAATACAAACGATTTTATAGAATATAACTTTCATTTTATGCAAAAAAAAAACTAACAAAAATGTAAATATATATATTCACATATATATATAATAAATATATGTGGATATATGTGAATATAAACAAACCAATAAAGAGTTTTTTGTTAGCAATGAATATTTTTAGATATATTATTATTATATCGAACTCAAGTTTTGATTTTTATATAAATATTTTTAATGTTTTTTGTTTGATAACATAAAACTATTTTTTTTGAATTATCTAAATAAAAACCTGGTTGTTGTTGACTCATGAACCATGTGCAGTACATATCAGTAGCTGATAAAAAATGTTGGTAATACTTTTTTGTTTAACGAAAAAAGTTTGTTGAGTAGTTTGATAAGCAGCTTCCGTTGATGACCTATACAAAATAAAGTGACTGTTCTTAAGGCTCTCTCCTTATTACTGCATTCTCACCACATCATTTACTTTGTGCTTGTGCTTGCACTTTTGTTTCGTTTTCCATTTGTTTGTTTCTATAAAACGACTAAGAAATGACAAATACAGATTTTAGGAATACATTTTTTGCATATCCGCACTTGTCTTTGAAATGTTCAGACGGAGTGGAACTTTTAAAATTTGGCATCAAATTTAAAAAAGGAAACCTGCCGCTTATTCCATCAATGTTAAATGGCAACAACAAGGTGAGATTCCATTCTTCGAAAACAGAAATTGGTGTAATGTTTTATTTGCAAAACATGACTACACAGCCTGTACAATATTGTATCATAAATGTCTCGAATCATTGTGAATTGAACAAAGTCAACGTCTTGCGTGCAAGAGAGATGCATATAATTGAAGGAAACGAGAAAGAAAAGAAAAGTTTGATTCTGCAATTTTCACGTGCAATAAATCCTGATGAGTACGAGGAGGTCTCAAAAACTGATGCATTTAGGTTGAGAATTATACTGGAAGAACGCAATCTCATTGGAGGTACTTGGAACTTTTGTCTAGGTATTACACAACGTAAACGTAGACCCAGACCAGAACCCATGCAATTTGACACTGGCAGCAAACGGAGGGTGACATTCGACAACAATTTGTTGAAAAAAGCTAGTTGTGATACAATCGACCTTGCCGATTGTGCATCAAATCTTGTGGCAGAGAAAAATCTTGTAGTGGAAAAAAATCTTGTAGCAGAGAAAAATCTTGTAGCAGAGGAAAATCTTGTAGCAGAGAAAAATCTTGTAGCAGAGGAAAATCTTGTGGCAGAGGAAAATCTTGTGATGAACGGTGGCTGTGTCATTGACGAGGAAATCCAAGTTGTAGAAAGAGAGGATAAAGAAATAAAAGATTACCAAGCAACTTTGACTCTCGGCGATAGAAACATAGCAACACAGTTCAAAACGATCAAAGCACATTTTAATGAAAGCAATGCCATCGATTTATTTTTTGATTTTTGTGTGAACAGAAAACTTGTATGGAATGTAAGCTAATAAATGTGTTTGTTTTCTCTGTCTGTTGTATTACACAGACAAACACATTTGATGCACAATTGGCAAGGTTGATTGTGCATCAAATCTTGTGGCGGAGGAAAATCTGGTGACGGACAATCTGGTTACAAACGGTGGCTGCACCATTGATGAGAAGGTCTATAATTAATTTAATAAAAGCTATGCAATCTATTTGTTTTTTGATTTTTGTGTGAATAAAAATTTGAATGAAATATAAGCTAATAAATGTGTCTGTTTGTTTGTTTTATTACACAAGAAAATTTTTTGAAATAAATTCATTCATTTGTTCATTCATTCATTCATTAGTTTATTAAATTTGCACACGTTGTTTGTTTTTTATTATTTGCTGGCTCGCATTGTTGTTGTTGTTGTTGTTGTTGTTGTTGTTGTTGTTGTTGTTGTTGTCGTCGTTGTCGTTGTTGTTGTCGTTGTCGTTGTTGTCGTCGTTGTGATGCGTGCTTTCTTTGATGAGGAACAATAATTTTAACACATAAATCGCCGATTGATCGTAATCGGAGTTTAGAGTGGCTGAAACGTTTGCGTCAGAGACGTCCAAATTTATTTCTTTTGAGTATGCAAACTTGTTGCCACCCAAGCTTGCATTTATCAAAACGGTTTTCGGTTTAGTTCCGGATTTTGCATCGCTCATTTCGATCGATACGATTGTGGGGAGGATTTTTGTTTTTGCAATGAGGGTGGACGTCGTAGGATGCAGAGTCGTCACGTAACCTCTCAAACACAGAGCGTTTTCAAACGGAACTCGTGCAACTTTGTTACCGGTTTCTTCTTGCGTTTTTTTGTCCAGATAATTCAGTTCGTTGGCTTCATGTTGAAAAAACGGACCGTTGTTCAAGCGGTGATAACGTTCTGTCAGTACGAAATTCACAAGGTACGTGAAACTTGTTTGCAACACGTAAGCTCGCGGAACGGCATCTCTGTCGTCTGACGGCATCTCTTTGCTCAAATTGACGACGCGTTTGTTGTTCATGTCAAAGATTTCGATTTCTCTCTTTGTAGTTTCGTTCAAATGTTGACCGATTTCGGTTTCGGATTCGGCGACAATCACCGTTCTGCGAAGAATCGTTCCCTCGCACAAAGTTTCTACAAAACCTAACCTGACGAGATCGCTCTTAGAATCGACGTCAGATGCAAAATTTGTCATTTGGAGATTTTTGCAATCGAAAGGATAGGACTTGAAATCGTTGTTCGACCTTCGGATGTCGCCGTTTGTGCCGTTATCTTTGTTTGCACTTTTCTTTTGGTATTCGTCATTGTCGTCGTCAGACGATTTTCCTTCCGGGTACAGCAATCTGGACAAGAATCTTCCATCTGTCTGAGATACGTTGAGGGCGTCAGTTGGCAACGTTCCGTCGCCCACGTTTACAAGCGGCAAACCACCCAGCTTCCAAATCGTTCCGTGCGTCGTGAGCAGGTTTTCGTTGGGCACCAGTGCGAGGTCCACGACGAGGCTCTTTTTTCGTTTTTGCAAAAAACACACAAATCCCTCGGCGGCGGCGGCAGTGGCGGCAGTTCCGAACGGCATCAGTTCATCTCCGACGTTCGTTCCAACAAGCGTGTACTGTCCGTTTGCACGTCTTTGCAGCACGCCACGTCTGATTGCAGGTCTGATAGGCTCGTACAGAGTGTACTTGCCGTTTCTGAGTCGTGCCAAAAATCCCCTCATGTCGTCCTTGTTGTTGTCCATGTTGTCGTCCTTGTCGTTGCCTTTGTTGCCGTCCTCCTCGGAAGGGCGGAAATCGGTTCGAACAACAGACATCGTTTTCACTCTGTTATAAGTCTTGTCAAACGCGACCAAGACTCCTTTCCAAAATTCTTTGTCTTGTTTTTTTTTGTCCAACGTCATCGACACGGAGCCTGGAGTCTGTCGGTCTATCGGTTTCCACTCAAAACTTCCATCTGTCATTTTTGTGAGAACCTCGTCTCTTTCGCTTGTGCTCGCAGGCGCGTTGTACATCGAAGGAAATTCGTCGTACGAGATTTTGCCATTTGAAGACGCGAGGAGACGTAAGGATCTAGAAGAAGGAGAAGAAGAAGAAGATGATGATGATGATGAAGATGCGGAAAAAAACCTGATAGTTCTGTCGCTGTCAAGAAATGCAATTTCCCCTGCACCGTTCGCAAAAATTTTGGACAGTTTCATTCCGCTGTCAAACATGCGACCGTTTTCATCAAAAAGGGGCAGCGCGTCGTTTGAAAGTGAAGCGACGTCGACGTTGGTCGTGACAAACTCGCGGTCGGGAACAACCGTGAGCGTGGGAGATTTTATTTTTTTTCTCGGATCGAGGTTCAATCTCACCAATCCGGAATCTCGTTTTTTTTCTGTCGTTGTCTGTAATTTGGACGCGATTGCAATTTTCAAGTTCTCAACGTTCGAGCTCACGACATGCGATTCTCCGACAGACAGATCGGAACAACATTTCACGTGCGAACGAAAGACGATTGCATTGTTCTTTTCAAGCGTCACCGAATCGGTGAACGACTTGGTGGCAGTGAAAGCTCGGCCTTCACTGGCATTTTCACTCGTAAAAATTGCATCTCCGACTATTAGTTTCTTCAGTCCTTTCAAGATGCCATTTTTTTTGCAATCCCCATGTTGCAATGACTGTTGTTGCTGCTGCTGCTGCTGCTGCTGCTGCTGCTGTTCGTTGTCGTCGTCATCGTCGATTGTTTTTGTTTCTTTTTTTTCTTCGTACAAGTTTTTGGCAACGGACAATTGCATTTTTCCGGAAGCATTGCGGCAGTATATCAGATGATTGCCCTGTTGCAGTTCGCTGTTGTTCAGATTGTTTATTGTAAAATAATCAATGGAAATCAGAAACACCAACAACATCAACTGGATTAAAATCACAACGCATTTTTTTCCGGTGGGCTCGTTCAAACTTGCAACAGCTATGTCGCTTCGTGTGTTGTTTTTTAATGTGGATATGCTTAAATCGGAGTTTTGATGATAATGATGATGATGATGATGATTATTATAGTGATGATATTGCTGATGACTACTATGACGACGACGTTGTTGGTGACTTACCGGCAGGTCATGATGATGATGATCAAGATTCATAACCACGTATATTTTTTTCACTCATTCATTCATTTATTCATTCTTTGTTTTATACCTGTTTCATTAAATTATTAAAATTTTATCAAAAGAGATGGTTTTTTTTATTGATAATCTGAGTACAAAAAAATAAAATAATTTAATAAATAAATAAATAAAAAAAATAATGATGATGATGATGATGATGACGATGACAAATCCTGTGAACTACTTGATTCATTTCACGATGGTTTTCTTGTTTGCTGTGTTGATGCTTTACTGTTGTAAGTTAGAGTTTTACAAAATAGGTCTTTATCAAATGGAAGAAAAAGAAGAAGAAGAAAAAGAAGAAGAAGAAGAAGAAGAAAAAAAAGAAAATAAGAATTGTCGTCGTGTGGTGCCAGGATTGCCACTGGTTCTGAGCAGCACCTTGAACAACAAACTAAAATTGTCGACGGCGATTGGTTACGATGTTGACGGTGATGCATTGACGTTGCAAAGCTTGTTGCTGGATCGTTTAACATTAGAATCGATCGACGTTCCAAAAAGGGGCGTCTTGTTTGCCCAATCCGAAAACTCTGCTTCCTTTGTTGACGCGATGACCGTTGACGAGTTTGGTGTGCTTCGCTGTGACCGAGTCAATTTCGAAGGAGGATTGACGCTCCTTTCTGCGTCCTCTGCGACAACAAAATTAAAAAGAAAGAAAACGATTGAAAGCGAAAGAAAAAGAATCAAACCTCTGTTGGCAGAGCATTCGGATCCGCCGTTTTTTTCGTTGAAGAACACAGAAGAATCGTCTTTGTTGTTTTTTGATTCGAACACAAATTCGATCGTACCAGTCAAACGAGAGTCGTATCCCAGATTCGAACTCTCTCCCAGAGACGTGACTGAGGACGCCCCTTTGCTGTGTCGTCACGGAGACCAGGATTTTTTTAAAGAGTCGTCCGTTTTTAAATTTGATCGTCGCATTTTTGAAGGCGTCACGACCGGGCCTTCGCTTCTTGTTGTAGGCGTCAGTGGAAGCATTGAGCCATTTCCTCCACCACCTCCATTGCTGTCGTTGACGTCGTCATTGTCCTCGTCGTCTACGTTGTCATTGCCGTCACCGTCTCGAAGTCCCGATTGCTACTTTTTGACTTGGTTTTCGGAATCGGGATCAAAGTGGATTCCGCAGCCGCCTTTGTTTCAACTATTTCCAGACACAATCAAATCGCAGACGTGGCCTTGTCTCGCCGTGGCAAGGACAGTGGACGGAATCAGACGCATTGATGCCCTACCCTATCCCGAAGACAACGAGAACGACGACAACGACGACAACGACGAGATAGAAAGAAAAAACGACGTTGGAGAAAGGGGTGCAAAAGTTCAGAACCCCAACATGGCAATCGAATACGATCATTTTGTCGGCATTGATCAAAGCGGCAAGTTTCTCAGACCGATTCCCGTGATCGACAAAGACAAAGAAAAAGACATGGTGTGCATCGACTACGATGACAACAACGATGACAAAGACAACGACAATGTGACTTGGAGCGAAAAGGTTTTGTTTGGACCCAGAAAAAAAAACTTGGACGAGGGAGACGGAGGAGCTCTCTTCCTGGCCGTTTCCGGTCGAGAAAAGGAACTAATCGCCGTGCCGGCAGCAGGCGGTTTGCAAGAAATCAGGTTTCTGGACGAAAAACTCGTCGTCACTCGCGATTCTAATGGACCCAGTTGCTTGATGTTTGTGACAGGCGACGAAAACAAAGATCTGTCGTTCACCAGAAAAATCGACCTCTTCGAAGGATTTCTTGTGCGTGCTTCAAAGTTGTCGCAGAACTCGATGAAGCCTCCGAGCTCCGTGATTCGTTCAGGAGACGTAGGAGCGCGCGTTCTTCTTGACCCCGCCAATCCACGTCCTAAAACAAAGGATGCCGTGCCCCTGCAAAACTTGCTTCGAAAAAATAAAGAGACTGGTTTTTTCGACGCGAACGGTTCTCGTCTGTGTAACGTCGGTCGGCCGTCGGACACGAATCATGCGGTCACCGTAGACTGCCTTCGACGAAAGTCCGAAGAGAGAATGAAAGTCAATTCCGAAGAAGATTACGATGCTGCCAACATTGTACTGGGGAACGTCGCTTGGCCGATTGACGACTTGGACGTTGTAAACCTCGATTTTTACACCTCTCCGAGAATGGTCGCATGTTTTGAACCTCCGTCTTCCGGCGTCGATTCGAAAGACGATTTGTGGGTGGTGATGAATCAGACGAGTCTCAACTACACCAGGTGGTTTCACTTTGCTTGCAAACAGTATTTTTTAATCTCGTGCGACTGCCATCTGGTACGCGTCGACTGCAACGTCGATTTTGCAAGCGCAGACGTACCACCGGTTCATCTTCGTTTCAGCAATTTGAGCCGTCCTCAAAACGTAAAACAGATGCTGACTTTGAACGATCCTTCTTCTTTGCAATCGCATAAAAATTTGTTTATTTCAGCTGGAACGTTTCTGTCCGTCACACAGAGAATCCTCACAAAGGCGGCGGTGGTGGAGAAATTAGAAGAAAAAAAAACATCAAAAAATAAAGGAAAAGGAAGAAAATACGCCTGTCTGATGTTTGTGTGTTTAAGAGAAAGCGAGAACACGACAACCAGTGGCGGCGGCGGCGGCGACGGCAGCTTGATTGAAATGGAAGATAAAAGTGCTGCATATCAGGTAGACGAACCTCGTTCATTGTCCTATCGAGCATTGACAATCACAGAACAAACCAACGAAAACAACATTGATCAGGACGAAGAAAACAAAAACGCACGGAACAACAATGACGACGTCAACGTTGACGACGACAACGAATACAACGACGAATACAACGGCGACGACGACGACGACGACAAATACGACGACGACGACGATGACGAATACGACGACGACGATGACGAGTACGAAACAAGCAGTGACACCGAAAGCGAAATTTCAATCGACGACGTCAGTTTTGTCGCAACAGAAAACGAAAACAACATCGACAAAGACAAAAAAAATGACGACGACTACGAGTACAAAACAAGCAATGACACCGAAAGCGAAATTTCAAGTTTTGCCTTAAGTTTTGTTGCAGCAGAGAACGAAAATGCAATGACAACTATTCAAAACCACACCTACAACAACAACGAGGTGTACAAAAAAGCAGAGGAGGAGGTAGAGAGCAGCGGCGTAAACCTGGTGGATGACGATCACTACGCCGTAAGTGACATCGAAAGCGAAATTTCAATCAATGACCACTGATAAAAACTTTCTGCTATGGAGAAAGATGAAAATGCAACAACGTGACGGACTACTACGACTATTTAAGTTTTATGATGATTAAACGAAGGGCATCAATCGATCGAGATTGAACGCGATTGTATGCGGAAAGAAATTATTATTTCTTCTTATAATCATCTACTCCATTTAAACTGTTGTGATTGTTAAAAATGTTGTTGGAAATGTTCATTTATTAATTTATTATTGAAATGTTCATTTATTAATTTATTATTGAAATGTTCATTTATTAATTTATTATTGATATGTTCATTTATTAATTTATTATTGATATGTTCATTTATTAATTTATTATTGAAATGTATCGATTTATGAAAATA
>JAQFZN010002657.1:0-10802 GCA_034687075.1 Geophilus carpophagus | reverse complement strand
ACTTTTATTACAAAACTCTCCATCTGAAATTAAGAATGAAATTCTCATTTCTTTACATATAAATCTACTTGTTGAAATTTGAGGACCTGCAAATTGGTCAAATAATCACATTAAAAACATTAAAAACTATGAATTCTTGTAAACAAAAAATTGATCGCCATTATATTATACCTCATTCCCAAAACTGGTCCATCCTGTACAAAGTGAACGACTAAATACCTCTAAACATTTCGCCTTTTCTGGAATATAATCTTTCAATAAATCTGAAAATAAAATTCAAAATTACATTTAAATCAATACATTTTCAACTTCATTCTCACCTTTAATCAACGGTTTATGAGAATGAAAACAACTAGGAACACTAATAAATATCAATTCTTTAGGAATGTTGTTCAATATTTCATTTTTTATTGATCCCATCATTCGTCCGAGAATTAGATTTTCATATGGCTTTTTTGTTGCATTTTTTAAAGGTATAACTGGTTCTCCATATTGTGTTATCTAAAAAAAATCAAGTGTTAAAAACATTATTTTTATATATTAAAAAGAAAATATCGAATTTTTAACCTTAAGCCAGTGCCAATCGGTGATGTATTCCACACCCCAATGAGGAAACAATTGTGATTTAACGAAATTAATTAAGTAACTATTATTTGTAGTCCATACACACAACAAACAATTTTCATTAGCTAAATTCGTAATTGGTAACTCGAAAAATTTCTTCTCTGATGATGTGTAATAACTAATAAAAATAAAAATAAATTAAAATTAAAAAAAATATATTTTTTAAAATATATTTAAATAGTTCAGTTCTAACCAGTGTTTTCTTTTAAGGCTTTTATTGTTCCATGGAAAATCGATTATAATAACATCGTATTTTCTTTCCAGTTCCGTTAAAATGTTTAAATTATTTGATAATAAAAATGATGAGTTTGCAGGAATTAAATAATCATTCAATTCCCATTTAATAACACATGAACTGTTTTCTTCATTTGTAATTAACTTATTTACAAATTCAAAATTCGGATTAACATGTCCGTTACCTAAATAAGAAATAAAAATCAAATTATTAATTAAATCAACCACTGCGAATAATAAAACCGCTATGTGTTTCATACTTGTTATATTGCCTATTGAAAATTCATTTTTAACGATATTTCCTTGACATAATTCAGATAATCGACAATTGTCATCAATAATTCTTGAGGCTGATCTGGCAAAAATATTATTTAATAAAATTTCTTCTGCAGTTGGTTCCCCGGGAAGACATTCTAATTTCAAGGTCTGCATACAATTTTCAATACGTTGACAAATCTATAAAATTAAAAAAAAAATTAATTAATAAACAATTATCAAAATGTATATCAAATAATTAATACAGCTTTGTGATAAATAGAAAATTCATCATTCCGTTCAAGTTTTCTTCTCTTTTTCTTCACTTGTTTACAATTTATCAGAGCTAGTGCTTGGGTATCCATTAAATACGAAGAACGAATGTCAAAGAAAACATATTTTATTTCATACGTATTTACGGAATGATCAACTGTACAATTTTCATCAGAACAATTTCTTAAATCAATACAATTTTTATACATATCGTTTATTAGTTTTCGATGATTTAAAAATCTCCAATTAGCCGCCATTTTATGTCTTTGCAAAAGGGAAACGTGGGCGCAGCCAATGACCAGTCTCGGTGCATTCCAGCCAATGAGGAATTATTTTATATAAACTACACAACAGAAGCTTTGACGATTATTAGATATTGGAGTAATCGAGAAATGTTTTATATTTTTAAATTATTTATATAGATCTACTTAGAGAAACAAGATCGGTAAATTAATTTTCGCTTGCAATTTATTTTTCAACATAATTCAGTTTATTTCATCTTTTTTATCAATAGCTATGTTGGACACAAGCAAAACAAGTAGCATCAAATCTCTCTTATTACGAGCGTGGCGAGAGAGATGGTCAGATTTACAATGGGGAATATACATTAAACAAGTATTACCGAGAGGAGTTAGTGGAGATGTATATAATTTAGCAGGTTTTAAAATTTTTAATTACATATTTGTATGGAATTTTTATTTTTATTTACTTTTTCAGATTGTATTTTACAACAAGCCTTGATCGGTCCAGGACCAAATTTATTAGTTCTGTCTTATTTAAAACAATGTTTGAGTTCGAAGGTGACATACATGAAAAATAGTGTTTATAAATAATATTTATTTTGTTGTATTTAATTTTATAGGTTGTTTCATACGGTGCAGTGTTGCAAAGTATTAGTAAATATCAATTGTTTTCCAAACCACATTGCATTTTGAGTTTATTAGATTTTTTAAAGAGTATACAGAGAAGAATAAGGTGATATAATAAAAAATTAAAATGAAAATACGAAAAAAAATTATGTAATGTGTATATTTTTTTTAAATTTTGATTTCTAGTTGTCATGGCAATGCAGATGATTGCTTGTCATTGTGTGTGTCAATGCTTAATTGTGTTCATTGGCTTTATTCATGCAATTTACAATCGATGCAGAAACTTGCTGAACTTAAACAGTCGCCCGAACATTCCAGCATTATTGACAAATCGTGTGAATTACTCAAATTATTCCTGGATTCAAATTTCGTAAAGGCGTTATTATACATAGGCAAACATGAAGACCAATGTGAGAAATGTGTACCTAATTACATGGAAATCCAGTAATTTGTTAATAATTTTTATTATTTTTAGCTGTCTATACTCAAGTTCTTCAAAAATGTGTGGAAACTGAGGCACCATTGACCCAAATGCAGGGATCTGTGGTACCTAAAGAAACCATTGATCATGTTATCAAAGCTATTAACACGTGATTATTATTTTTATATTTTTAATTTTTTAATTTTTTTAATTATAATGAATAATTCTTTATTAGGCTTGATTCTGTGGCAGTTGTATCAATTTCACCAACGTTTGCAAGCACTATTATATCAAGTTTAAATGGTTTACTGGCATTGGATGCCGTGTTGAATCCAACAAGTGATGTGCAAGCTTTAGTTGATCAGATTATGTTATTGCAACGAATGCAGAGTTTATCTTGGCCTGTTGTTTACTGTGAAATGATTAGGGCATGTTTAATGGGTTTAACAGATGCATCATCTGCAAATGATGACTTAAAATGGTCGTCTTTTACGTTTCTTAAAGTGAGGATTTTATAAGAGACACTGCAAACATTCGTGACGAATTTTTCATATAAAAATTCATAATTTTTTAAATATTGTTTCAAAAATTGATCAGAATGGAGGAATTTGAATTAAATCACTGGTTGAAAGTCCAGATGAAAATACATAAATGATCAGAATATCCAATATGTGGTGTTAGCGAACATCACCATGTTTGTTTATGTAGGAATCTTATTTACGAAATTATATTTTAGGAATTTTTATTTTAAAAAAATTTGTAATTTTTAAATTTTCTCTAGTTATGTTTGCACTGTCTAATTATTAAAATTGTTTGAAAGTAAAAAAAAATGTTTAAAATTTTATTTCTGGTTTTTGCAGTTACCACAAATCATTGTAAAACTTCATCTTAATTCTTCTGATTTAGAAGATGGATTACAGTTATTACTTAATTATACACCATTGCTTGATTTAGCAGATATGAAATGCAAGTGAGTTTGTATTAATATTAATATTTTTAATTTTATTTTACGAATGTAAAGTTTGATTCTATTTATTTATCATAATTTGTTTAACTATAGTAATGACTGCATTCAATTTCTGTTGAATGAAGTTTTTATGAAGACTGGATTGCTAAACGAAGCACAAGCAAAAAAATTGCTGCAACGGAGGTTTGGAATTTCTAATAAAGATATTGGAAAAGAAAATTTAACTTTTAATCATTGTTATTATTAGACAAACGGAGTGTAATAAGGTTGCCCACCGTTCTCCTGAACAACAGAAGGCTCAACCCAGCAACCCTGATTTAATCCTGAGAGCTGAGTCTACTGTTGCTAGTATATTAAAAGTAAGATTATTTATCATGGAAAATATATTTTTCTAATTTTTTTGTGTAACTTAAAAATTAATTTTAAATTTTTACGTTTGTTTTAGACTTTAGATGCAGATTATTCCAAAAATCAAGATGCACTATTAGGAGTACTATGTCATATGATGACTGGCAAAAGCTTCGAATTAATTCTTGCAGCTGCCGCTGCAACTGGAAAGTTGCAAAGTTTTGTTGTGAAGTTAATAAAGTAAAAATATTTTTAAAAAAGAAATTTATTTTTTAAATTAAATTTGGAAGTTTTTTTTATAGATTTAATGAATTCAGTAAACAAATCAGTGGTGAAGGAAGCAAAGCATCACAAACACGAGCATTATTATTTGATATAACATTTCTTATGTTATGTCACATAGCTCAACAATATGGAATTGAAGTAATTTTAGAATAATTACGTTAACGAGTAAAAATTTTGTTTGAAATTAATTTTCATTGTAGGTGGTTACATCAAACGGAGAAACAAAAGATTCTTTTTTTGAGCAATGGGCGAGTGAGTCGTTAGCCGAAGGAGGAAAATACAAATCACCAGATTTGATATTACAACATTCAGATTCGAATAAAGTCGATATTCTTTTGTCACAATTTAATAATAGTGAAGGAGATTTTAAAACGAGGTATTATTTTAACACAGAAAAACCTCCATCTGATCAGTGATGCTTTCCTACCGGTTCACAACAGTTCGTGCAAACCGTTGTGGGAACAGCTATTAATAAAAAAATTAATTTTATAATGTTTTTAATTAATTTATAACAATATTTATGTGTGAAATATTATGATTTTTATTTTGCTATACTAAGTTTTTATTTTATGCAAACAATTTTTCGTTTTTTAGAATTAATAAGTAATTAAAAGTGGTTTTCATGTTAGAAAAAATTCACCAAGAACCGGTTGATAAATTTTGGAAAAGCATCACTGCATCTTACTAGATTATTCGAAATTTATATTTATAGCAAATTAATTTTGTTAGAATTATTTATGCAATATACGAAACTTTCATATTAACATTTGTAAAAATTCTTTCAGTCTTGTCAAATGGCATGAAGTGTGCATAAATGCGCCAGCAGCAATAAAAGAAATTTTATTAGCATGGGAACATGGCTGTATCCCTACTGAGAATGTTCGAGTTAGTATAGAAATTAATTCTAACTTAATTTTCCTATTAACCAATTAATTTATTATTATTACAGCTTATCCTGGAAAATGTTAAAAGCAGAGTATGTTGTCTCCCAGTTTGCATTTCTGCTTGGCTTTGTAGTTACATGAACATTATTCATCACGATCATCGCATCAAACCCATGAGTATTCTGCAGGAATTTTTAAAACCACCTTCAGCTACTGATCAAACAAACAGTGAATCATCATCGACTCAAGGAAGTCAGGATTCTGCAAATATGTATTATAAAGAAAGGTATTAATTTGAAAATCAATTGTAATATGAAGTTAAATACCATTTTGAATTTCTCAATGGTTTTATTTTGATTTTAGAGCTGGATTAATGATAGCGATTGTGAAAAGGATGTTTTACGATGTTCATCCACCGACATTAAATCCCAATAAAATGAAACTTTTGGTTCATCCATACATATTGGTCTCCAGAACTCCAATCTCACAATTACTTGAATCGGAATTCATGGCGTTGCATACCCAGGGTTGGCTGGATTTGAAATACATACACGCTTTGGAAGGATTATTAACAGTAGGCGGACCTGAATGGTTTGTGCGGACATTAGTACAAGTAAATAATAACACTTTCTACTGAGATTAAAACGTTTAACAGAATTGTTTTAATTAAATCCCTAATTATATTTTTATTTTTATTTTAGTTGGGTTTAGACTTCGTGTATAATCCTGAACTACAATGGTCCGTGAACTTACTTTTTGCTATTTTTCAATTGGATATTGAAGCATGTACTTTAGCACTGCTCACTTCGATCTTACCATCGTATTTACAAAATCTCGACCGAATGGAAGCACTAACTGAACCGTACGCATCAGCTTTGGCAAAACTAACTGTAATGTGCATTTATTCGGCTCTTCAAGCAAAACAGAGTCAAAAAGGTGATAAAAATTTGTCATTTTTAAGCAAATTTGAAGTAATATGAAGCTCATTTAAATTTATTTTAGCTGTTGCTGGCGGTCGCAAAAAGAGTAATAAAAAGAGACGAGATCAAGAAGATAATTTTGATTTATCCGAATCAGGTCGGTCGTCGAAATATCGTCGGGTGATGAGCGATGTTGATATACTTGAATTAGACGATGCACCAATGGGATTGCTTTTAAGTGGAACGAATCAGTCGAATATCAACATGGCTGAACCGTTAAATAAGGCTATAGATGAATTGTTTCGACTGTTTGGTGTGATTGCCAATGATCATAATCTTTGTCCGAGAACTCATTTTGTGTTTTTGTTTCTCCAACAAACTGTTGTTTGTGGTAAAAGTCATATGCGAATGATTTTACAATTCATGCATTTGAATCTCGTAAGTTTTTTAATGATAAATGAAATTTATATCTCGATTTAATACGGTTTATTATTGTTATTAGGTTTCGAAAATGATGAAATGCTTACCAGATTTGTTTTCCACCGAGCTCGTTTTATCTCTTTGTGATACATTAACCGCTGTTGGAAGGAAAGCAATGGCGAAAATGCTGTGTCAACTCTTTAATTATAGGGCTACGCAACGAAATAATGGCCACGTATCAGAATAAATTTGCATCATACATTTTTTTTTTATTTTTTTATTTTTTTTTTAAAATATTAAAGTATAATAAACATGAGTTGTTTGGTTATCATTAGCAAGTGTTGACTATTTTTTATACAAGTTTTAACATATTCTACCTCCATTTTATTCATGTTAAAGGTAAGAAAAATTTAAAAAAACAACAGGCGCGTAACGGTTGTGCTAAACTCAAGTGGCCATTGAAATAAACATTTTATTTGAATTATTCAATGTTTGTTTTAAAGAAAATTACAGTTAAATCTGTTTTTTAATTTATTAATTTTGCCATTACGAATCTATTTCAGTATTTTGACTTCTAATATAAATAACTTCCAAGTAAAAGGTATTTTGAATGAGTGTAGAACCAGTTAGGCACAGGCTTGAGTGACAAGGAGAGCGAATGAATAAGATTTAAATATATATAATGTTATTGCAACATTAATAAAACATTTTAAAGAATTTTATTTCATGAGCTGCCCAAATAAACATGAGTTGGTACATTTATGTCATATATATTCCAAACTGTTGAGAGATTTCAAAACATGTTAAACTTAACAAATTATACATTTTAAGAGACTGGATAGTTGAAAGTTATTATCAATAGATGGCAGTTGGTACATCTAATCAGATTACATTAGCTTGAGAAATTATTATTCAAAATTATTTAAAAATTCCCAACAAATTAAACGAAATAAATCGAAAAAATTCAAAATTTAAATCAACATTTCAAATTTATTTTTAAATTTTATTTTTAACTTACAACTTGGAAATCTCATGATATTTCCATCATAGAATTTCCAAAATCTTTACCACAGCCAACATCCACTTAAAGAAAGCCAAGCTTTGGCGAGTGAACTGTTGCCCACCAATTGGTTTCAGAAGATAAGATTAACTGTGTAAAAAGCCAAGCTAGCGTGAGACGACCGAAATGCACACAAATCTACTGTCTGCCAATTTAATGCTCATTAAATTCATTGTATTCTGCTATTCCAACATCTTTTAAATCGTTATTTTCCCACTGTCAATTTTATTTCCACCAAACATCTTAGTGTCTCATTCAAATGCCCCCTTTTGTGAGTCTCCTATTCAACACTGACCAAAAACACATCAAATATCCATAAACTCAAAACCTTTAGACAGGAACCAAGTACATCACCAGTCAGCATCTTATTGATATTGCTTGGATAAAATCTTCAATTTGTATTCTGCTGTCTTCTGGCAATTGAATATTCAATACCACAGGTTAACCAACGAACCCGAGAAGAAAATGTTGGTCAGATAATAAAAATATTAGTTTAGAAATAAATTAACCAATAAACCGAGCAGTTTAAACAAATAATTTGCCAGTTTGTTTACAAAAGAATTATTAAAAACCTGAACCAAACAAAAAAGTTTATAAAAATTCTACACAAAAAATGAATAATTCAAAAATTAATCAAAATTAAGTAGAGCTTGTAACCTCTAACACATATGCGAATAGGTACTCTTGCTTCCATGTATAAATAAGCAGAGGCAATTGCTTCATTGTCCCCGTGGATTCGGCGCTTTTGATCGACCATCTGGATCTTTAAACACATATTTATTGTCCAAAGTTTTACAATTATGCATAACTATTAAAGTATAAAATTTTATGTCATGTCTAATTTTAAATTTCAATAGCATTTAATTTTTTATAATATAATTTCTTCGTATTGTTTCTGAGAAACATTGAGATTAATTGAAACAAGGATTTAATTTGGTGTGTTTAAGTACCCAGCTGCTTGAAATCGGTGTGCAACATTTTCATATTAACTTGAAGCACTGCTTTACTAAGCTGCAAACAGGCATTGCATTAGCACTTTCTCGGTTCACTGATTAAGTGATAGCAATGACAATAAAAAGAGTCAATAGTTTTTATTTTTTATTTTTCATTAAATTTAATTAAAAGTTTTTTTTACACTAATTAGATTGTGTTAGAAATGTGCTTAATACAGGTAGTTTGTAAAAAAAATTGATAATTAAATGAGAATTTTATTTCTATTTGAAATTGTATTTTAAATTGATTAGAAAATATTTAGTGAATGTATGGATTTGTTGACTTTGTACGATATTGTTCATGCATTGTCTTTACAGTTGTAAAACCTGTTTCTAATCAATATTGAGTTTGTTTTTCGAGTATGTTGCGTTTTGCTTACATTTACATTAAATTATCGTAAATTACAATAGGATTTTTGATTATTATTTCACTTTGTTTTCGGTTATTTATTATTATTTTTAAAAAGTTCATCAACTTTTTGTTAATTTTATTCATTTTACCAAGGGTTGTTTTCTGTGAATGCAGATCAGGTTTGTTGAGAAGATATCTGTGCAGAACTTTACTGTGAAAATTCTTTCTTTAAAAATATTGATAAATAAATAAATTGAAAATTTTAAAAATGTTATTAGAAATTTTAAGAAAAAATAAGAAATTTGATCAAAAACATTCCCAAACTAAAACGACTTTGTTTTAGCAGTTTTAGAAAAGTTGGTTTTAGGTTTGTTTTAAAGCAATTTTCGAATGATACTTTGGTTTTCAATTTTGTTTTAGCTGGGTTTGACACCAGGTTTTATAGAATGCAAGTCAAAATCAAAATGTCTACTCCCATAAGAAAAAAGATAATCATTAAAATTTGTAGCAAAATGTGGGTAAAACAAAAATAAATTAAAATCAATTTTATTTCATAAAATAAAAACAAGGAAGAAAATAATTCTTATTTCTGATTTGCTATTTGCGTCCCAGCCTGAGTAGGCTCCAATCAAAATACTGATCTTTTTGTAGGGGGGAACAAGCTCTCATGTAACAGCAGAAGAGCAGATACAACCTTGACAAAATGGTGGTGTTGTAAAGTTAGTTGCAGCTAACCTATCGCAGCCCTCAGGACAGCCAGTCTAAACTGACCCACTCATAAAGGTACAGAATGAGGGAGGAAAAGCTGGGCACTTCCTTAGACATGAGGGAGAAAACCAACTAACTAGTCGACTAATTTAGATGAAATCACTCAAGTTTGAGCTGTTTACATTTAAATAGTCAGAGTCAAATAAGAAATAAGAAATAAACAAGTTTAGTGTACAAATCTTAATTCAATAGAATTAAAAATTATTAGTAAGTTAATTAATAATGGTTAACAAGAGTTAAATAAACTATAATTTTTCTGTTTAAGTTACACAATCTGATCAATATGATGATGCAACTTGAGAGAATGCTTTTAGTGTATAGATAAATTATGTACTTAGAGTAATTGTTGTGTTGTGCCTAGCAAAAAACTATTTACACATACCAATTCAATTGGCTTAAGGTCACAGTAATAAGGGGTATCTGTGACAACACTGTGACCATGTGATTCAGCTAAGAAATCAATTGCATGTTTTTTTTAACATTTACTTGCGTAACAAGCATTAGCATTTTGCTTACTAAAATTAAAAGGCAATATTGTGATCTATAAAAGCATCAGCAGTATATTTTATTGCCATTTTTGCATATTTGTCTTTAATGAATGATAAACATTTACTATAATTTCCTGTGCAAAGAAATAATTTCACAGTAATTGTTAAAGGGTGTGATTTATCAGCCCGTCAAAAAAGGGTAAACTAACGACAAAAAAGGTGTTTCAAGTGCCAAAAAAAGAATATAACAACACACAAAGCTTTTGTATGACAAAAAAATTATTTGTCGACATAAGATGTTATCGCATGACAAAATTTGTTATCACATGACAAGTAAACTAATTGTATGACAAAAGAGGTTACAACAGGACAAAATTTAAGAAATGTATTTATTTTTAGTCATAACCTAAACTATCTAACCTGACCTAAACTGCCTAAGGGGCTGTCCATAAATGACGTCACGCTGTTTTTTGCTATTTTGAATACCCCCCTCCCCCTTGTCACAACTTGTCACAATAAACTAAACTCCCCCCCTAAACCCCCTAATATGACATCACAATAATAATACCCCCCTAAAAATGCAATTAAATTTTTGTTAAGATTTTTAAAATAATTTCTTTCATACAGAAAATTAAGTTTTTT
>JAQFZN010002656.1:0-10805 GCA_034687075.1 Geophilus carpophagus | reverse complement strand
AAAACCAAGTGACCTAAAACCAGTCTGGTTTTCATTTTTGATTAATATTTTTTATTAATGCAATAAGAAGATAAAAAAGAATGATAATGTATTTTTTTTATAAAATTCAAAAAAAGCAGATGTAATTAATTTTAATCGATTTTATTTTGGTTTTAAGTTTTAAGCTTAATAAATGAGTAAGACTTTCGAAATTCTTGTCATTAAATAATCAAGTTACTAGGGTAATTGTTAAATTATTTTGTTTTTAAACTTAAAGGTCAAAATAATTTATTAACCATGATTCATTATGAAATTCAAATATTGTATCCTTTATTACATATCTCATATTCAACTAATAGAAATGTACTAACTGCACTCAATAAAAAGGTTGTAATTATAAAAGTTTTTAGTATAAAAAACTCTAAATTGTCTGCACTCATTTTAGAACATCTTTGACACAACAGTTTGTGTGTGTATCCACTTATGCACACACTCAATTTCCATCCAAACTTCACAAAATTTGGCAAGAATACTTCTATACAAAACCTAGCTTAAGTGAAAAAATTTTCAAAATTAGATCAATATTTGTATCATTTGTTGTATTTAATATTCTTCTAATTTTTCTGTAACTATTGTCAGTATCAGGCCAAAATCTCCTTTTATGCCATTAATCTCTGCAGCAAACAACTATTTTATGATTACAACGCTGTTGATAATAAATCAGAAACAGCAAATTTTAATAAATCTTTTATTCATACAAATTAGTATCATGGAATTGTTAAATTTGATTCATTGCATACTGTACGTGATAAATTATGAAGTATTAATACTGTTATTAATTAATAATACTGATAATAATTAAATCTTGTGATAATTTAGTAAAAAAGCATTTTTATTTGTTATCAATTTATTATTAATTATTCAAAAATATACTGATTTTTTCAAAAATTAGAAAAATAATTAAAATTCTTACATTAAATTGATTCGTTATCACAAGATGAAGAATATTTTGAAATTTAATTCCACTTGCAACACATGGAACTTACTACTGCACCTAAATACCACCGTAAAAACCAATTTAGTTTGCTCACTCTGAATGTCTACCGTCATAAGTTACAAAAAATTTGACACTTAAAAACAACTACGGTAATTAACACCTACAAGTTTCGATTTAAACATTTTCACTATCCATTTCACAGACCTTTGTTAAAATACACAACATCAGGTGGGTTTAATTTGTTGCTGACTATGGATCTCATTTCAGGTTCCAAATTGCTTACTGGCATAGAACTGAAATGCAATAATGAAAAACAAAATAAATAGGTAAGAAGAAATAACAACTTACATACCTTTTCTGAGAGAAAAGTGCGCAGCACATTGGTGTGGCAAATGTCAGACTTAAAAGAAAATATATATAAACTTGCGACTGCTATCCAAACCACACATGGATGTGGAGAATGGTAGAATGGCAGTCACAAAAAAAAACAATCAATATTCATTATTTAATGAACATAGGATCTATATCTATTTGTGTTAGTGCACTAGTTCTTTCTTTCTATGGCAATGAATCTGCTTAGATTATGAAACAAAATGGCAGTTTTTTTTCTTGTTTGCACATGTTACAAGCTTAAACCACTTGTGCAACTGGCTTTACGCATGCTCAATAGCATTTGTACATTTTAAGTGTAACTGGAGTTAAATTGCCAAAAGTATAAATTAAAATACAGGTAACCCCCATAGAACAAGGAGGCTAGGTTCCAAAAATGCTGTGCTATGAGAAATTCGTGTTATAAAGCAAATTCTTGAACTGTGTTAGATAGCCAGATAGTATATATCAAATATATATCAAATATATCCATACTTTACACCAATTATATCTACTTATATCAATTTTTCCTATCAATTAATCTATCCCCGATGGCAAATAAATAAACGTTACCAGCACACGCAAAATACTTTCATCACATTATTACGATCAAATTTTCCATGACTATAAAGGTCCACCTAAATACAGGCCCAGGTGGCCCTGTATTTAGGTTTTTATTTCCAAATAGAAGCCCAAATACAAGCATTTGTTGTTCAAATATCTAAAATTTAGAAGTTTGTGACCACTTTTCAGACCACATGGTCTGATAGGGATCACTGGAGATAGAGAGGGAGCCAGAGGCTAAGAAGTCACAACTAATCAGAGGCTTCCCTCTGATCAGCCACCATCTTGGAAACTACACCTGATTTACAAGACAGAGTCTTGTTGACCTCTCCAAGGATAAGATCATTCAGGAACCCTTTCTAGAATCCAAGATGACAAACTAAGAAATAAGCACTCTTGCCTCTCTGGGACAGACCAATCAGGTTCTCCCGACAAGTCCCATCCCTGATGGCACTTAAGCTAGGCTAAACCCTGCATTCCATGAAGGCTTAGGTCTAAGCTAGACCGACCAGCCATCAAGCTTGGTTGGGGTTTCAGTGCAATGCTGACTTGTCATGGGTTGTGAGAAAGGGCTGCGATAAATAAAGATTTATCAAACCTTAACTATTATTCCGTGTTTAGTTTATATTATGCTTTGTCCCCCTCACCTCTCTAATATGCCCAAACCTATTGTTCAGGCAACAGACAGTCATAATTTAGTTATTTGAACAGCAGGCACTTTAAAATTTCTTCTCAGGCAATGCACTGCCAACCCCTGATATATAGGATATGTGATGACCAAAAGGTAGCCACAAACTTAGTAAAATATTAATTGCCAGCTACATAGCTACCGGGAGCGGATAGAGCATACTGCTCCAGGCTCACGAATTAAGGAAGAGCATATTTTTGCTCCAGAAGGTGCACTGTCATTTGCTTCAGGTGCTGAATATGTAGCTACGCCACTGGCACTTGCATTTATTAATATTATTTACCACATTCCACACAAAAGAATTTGAAGAGGAGCATTCAGCAAGCGATATCCCTAAAATTTAATTATTAATATTCAATTATATTTATATATAGTACGAATATTTTAAACATAAATACCGTATATCTAGAAAATGCCCTCTTTTCCAAATAAGCCATGATAAATGGCGGTATAACTATTGCAGAAACATTATTAACACTTGATGTATTTTTTGCTAAATGTTTTTTCTGTATACCCATGCTTGGTGAAGCCATAGCAATTCTTGATGATACCACTTGTGTGATGCCTGAGGCTGCTGCTGCAGTAGATTCACCTAAACGTCGGCCAGTTTCGTCAAAAATCGGAATTCCCTTTTGTAATTCTCTTTAAAAACAGATAGTTATTACTGTACAAACTTATATATTTTCAATCTAAAAAATAATAATAATAATTCACTGCATTCGCATCATCGGAATATTAATACAGTTGGCTGCTGCAACAGCTGTAAAAGGAACAAGACGTCCGAAAATAGATGGAAGTGACTGAAACAAATATTTTCGACTTCAGTTATAAGTAATCAGTAAAATACTGATTTTTCTATCACTTTTACTAAGCTGTTAAGTCCAATGGCGGTTATAAATGCTCCCGTGGAAGCTAATACATAAGATGTGCCCAGTTGCCTAAATTAAAAAAAAGTTTCAATACTTGATATTATTATATAGAAAAGTATTCATCACTATTACGTATTCGTGACAGGTGAATCTCCAGTCCTGTTTGTATAATTCACAAAGGCATTAAACGACTGATTGATCCACTGCCAACAGAAAACAGCCGGGGTAGATCTGAAAAATGATCATTAATTCCTACAACCAAATTGAAAAGAATAAAAATTTACTTGTAAAATGTCAGCATGCAACCGGTGATAAGCATATTTATTGGTACTTGAGCTGACATTCGCCCGATTAGAAACATTTTTTCTCCTGTGTCTGGATGGTAAGCAGAATCGTAAAGTTGTTTGGCTCTCCAGATTTGCTCTGGTGGAAGATCGACTTCATCACCTTTTCTGAAATAAAACGTTTGTTAAAATCGATTTTTAAGTCACATTTTTATTTTGTACTTTGCTTTCTCAACAATAGATTTAGCGTATTCCAATTGCTCGTTAGTTGCCAATAAATTTAACGGATTAGTGGTTGTGAAAAAATGTCGGGCTCGTCCCATGTAAGTGTTCTGATCCCATCGTGGCTTTTCCAAGTTGATTTTTTTATATTCTTCCATAATAGCCTCTAATATTCAAATTGTTTACTTAGAAATTTTAGAATATCACTTCAATAAAACACTTTTGACAGGCCCAGTTCTAGCAGTTTTTTATGTGAAGGCGAAATGCAAATTTGCTGTTGCAAAAATAAAAGGTGCAATAATTTTAAGTGCAAAAAGTGCCGCCATTGCCTATGCTTAGAACCGGGCCTGACTTTTGATATGTACATTTGACTGTTTTTGAAATTTTTCTTGCTTGTTATAAATATTAATTTTTTGCAATTCTTTCTGGATAAATCAAGTTCTTGTCCTTCAACTAACGTTCTTTGACTCTTCTTCACATATCCACGAGGGTTTTAAGCCTGCAAAAATGATTTTGTTTTTAATTTTTAATTCAATTTATAATCAAGAACCTAAAACTGGTTTGTTTTGTTCTTGTTTACATATGATGAAGATGATTTGATGTGTCAGATAAAATGAGAAAATAAATAAAAAATTTAAATAACAGCAAATGAATTTAAAACATTTATAACATTTATAACATTAAATGGAACTAGGCCAAAACATGAAATAATCAATTCATTTACGGAAAACTCATTACCTTTGATCTTATATCCAAAATGGAAGTAATGTTTTTTTTTTTAGATATAGCACCCTCAATTTAAAAACAGAAAAAAAATTGTGCCAGTGATGGCAAGTAGGTTTAAACCACAGCTGACCAGCTGGCAGCCGATGTAAATGTTGCGAGCGCCCTCACGCGAACGACAAAAGTAGAGTAACGTCACAATAGAAAGGACAATAAATCCTGTGATTTTGTGTAATTCTAACACCAGTCAACGCGACTGAAAATCTTTAATTAAAACATTTTAATGCATATTATAAACTGTTCGAGCACAAAAGAACAGGGATAAATCAGAAGAAACAAAGTATTCAGTTTACTGAACGACTAGGTTTTGTTAGAAACTTTGAATTTGATTGGATTAAATGATTGATCGCCAAATCTGTTATCAACCAATAAGGGTAGATTTTATTTAAGAGTGTCACTTTGAACATGTATCTCAGTTCAGAACAAATCTTGAGTGTTACAATTCAGCATTTTGAGATAAGATTTGGAGCCCGAATCTTATATCATTTTTTGTTTATTTTTATATTTGAAAATTTAAATGGATATTGTAAGACCACATTTGATTGATATTTGTGCCATTTACCATAGATTATAAAATCTGTAAATGAATTATTGTAAAATGTAAAGTTATTCATGTCAATTATTATCTTCTGTATACCCCAAATCATCTAGCTAATGTTCCCCGCCCCAGGTCACACTTAGAGTAACCTACTAGTTGCCCTTATTACTGTACCGTATAAACAATAAAAATTGAGCAAGGGATGTAATGGCAGCATATGACTCTGTTTCCTGCTCTTCTGGTATCCTTCATATCATTTTTACGTGGTCAACATTCAACTGGAGACCACTTATTTTCAAAAGATTTCTCTGGTCACTTCTTAAGTTTTAATTTTTTTAATTTTAATTTCTAATATTTATATTGTTTCAAAGGGCTTTCTTAGCAACCATGATAATAATAATAACTTAGCAACTTGTTTGTTGCTGTATTTTATTACTCATGTAACATTTTCTGTTTTACTATTTAAGATACTTTATTTTTCACTAATAGAAATTTGAGTTTTGTGGTGCACTTTGTAGTGTATTTTTTGTGTGTTGATGATAATGATTGCTAATCTCAAATAAAGAGTTTGTATTTATATTTAATTAACATTAGCATTGGTGTGAGAGGCTATGAAAAAATTCAAACCCGGGTCCTCATCCTTTGTCTTTCATATTGTTTCTAGTTTTAGCCATGTATAATAAAAATAAGGAACTTGGAGATATAGTCCTAGATAAAGGACAATTGATTTACTCGGTTTTTAATGGATTAAGTGGAGAATATGATGCGACAGTGCAGTTGATGAAAATCTGTGGTAGAACATTGACATTAAATGACATTAGAATGACTTTAAACAAAGCTGATGACACTTGTTTATTTTTTTCCCCTGCTATTTAGACCATAGGCTACAATCCTGCCAGGTTTAGTCAAAATCCAAAAGTGACACCAGTTGTGAACTCCTATTACGTAAAAATTCACTTCCAGGTCTTCATCTTTTGGCTTTCATATTTTTTTTAGTTTTATGTCATGAACAGCACCAATCACGGATATGGGCTGCGTGTTACTTTTTGTGTTAAAGCAAATTCTAAGTGTGTGTAAAATATATACAATTTTCATGATTATAATTACAGATTTTATTAAAAATTGCCAAAAATTGCCTTATGTCGAGTATATACAATACTGTATATATTCGATCTAAAGCAATTTTGGCAATTTTTAGCAAAATCCGTAATTATAATCATCAAAGTGTGGGGGTCAGCTTATGAACGGGTCACACACTTTTTAAAATTTTACTCTTTAAAGTAGGGATGGCCGGCTTGCGAACGAATCGGCTTTAGATCAAGTATATACAACCCCCCAGTCATTAGTTTAGAAAGTGACAGTAAAAGTTTTGTAATTTCATGTTCTGAAGGTACTGTTTCCAAAGTGCTAAAGAAATATAGAGACTGGAACTCTAAAAAATGTGAAGCGACCTGGTCAACCTCGTGCAACAACCAAATATGCAAATCAAATTTTGAGACGAATATGTATGAAATCCAAGCTCAGAACATCAACTGAAATGTCTAATGCTTGGAATATTCAATGCGGTACCTCACTTAGTGTTCGAACAACTCGGCGGCGCCTTCTAGAGGTGGGATTTAAACCATACACACCAAAAAAGAAATCATTCCTAACATCCACAATGAGAAAAAAACAATTAGAGAGGTGCAAAAAACACAGAAAAATGTGATTTGGCCAAATGAGTCAAGATTTTGCATAGGATTTGGTAACGGAGGTGTTAAAGTGTGGAGACAGCCATCAGAGGCCTTTAAATCAGACTGTATCCAGAGGTCAGTCAAATTCCCTCTTGCAATAATGGTATGAGAATGCTTTTCTGGTAGTGGTATTGGTGAAATTCAAGTTGTAGAAGGGAATATCAATGCTGAGAATTACATACATTGTGACGGGATTGGCCTATTTCGAGTTATCAATCTCGTCAATAGATGGCGTTAAAGTAGTTTGAGATAAATTATAATGTACTGAATGGTAATAAGATAATTTAATTCCCCTTTAATATAATAGTATGGCTGAATTTGAATAGCCAATTAGGAATTAAGATTTCCTTGTCCCCCAAGGCAGTGTTTCTCAATAAAGTTGGGCGCGGATTGCTGAATCCGCTCCGCAACAACCCGCGGTTCGTTTGCGGATAATCCGCAAAACCGCCGCAAGGAATGCTGGGAATCCGCCCCGCCCCGCAACCGCATTTAATTCGCCGGTTTATCCGCAGATGAACCGCAGATCCGCAGGTACTGATGTGGTACTGGAATTGTTATTATATTAATTTAAAATAAGATATTAATTTATCTTATTTAGTCATGTAAATTTAGAAATAGAAATTAGCGTAATTTCTATATTTTTATATTTAAAGCACGTGGTAACTTACCACTGGTAAGTAAGTACCAAACCCTGAATTAGGGAAAGATACTTACCACGTGCTTTAAATATAAAAATATAGAAATTACGCTAATTTCTATTTCTAATTTTTAAATGACTAAATAAGATAAATTAATATCTTATTTTAAATTAATATAATAACAATTCCAGTTGTGGATGATTATTGTCTTGAGCCAATCAAGTAATACGATGGAAATTCCATTGTACTACATGATTGGCTTGAAATCCAATATGTCCGCGGGTAATCCGCGGACATATTGGATCCGCGGGTTGGATCAGATTATCCACACCGCACCGCACATTTGCGGTGTGGATAATTCGCGCAGATAACCCGCGGATATCCCGTGGGTATCTGCGCCGCACCCAACTCTATTTCTCAACCTTTTTTGACCCACAAACCGGTAAAATTTCTGAAAAAATTTTGTGGACTAGTGGTTTTTTTTTTAACAAAGAAATTTTATTAGTGCCTAAATAAGTATTAGAAATTATCAATAAACTTACTTTTATATTTGCCAAATTAAGTTAATCATATTGTAATGCAACGAGGTAAAAATTCCCCACGGACCAGCAAAATTTTTCCACGGACTGGTACCGGTCTGCCAGACCAGTGGTTGAGAAACGCTGCCCCAAGGGACAAGTAAGATAATCCCAAGTATGCATAGAAATATTGTTGCACTTGAATAATTCAGCCGGAATGCCCTTGACTTGATTATTGATTGCTTTAATGCTGATTTGCCTTGTGATTAGGTAAAAAGTCCTTGTTCTTGGGAATCGCCGTATAATTGGCGACGCTGTTAAATGCTGGGCTGTATTTGACATTTACCCTGTGATTGGGAATCGCCATATTATAGGCATCGCTGTTATGCATGGCTTGACTACCACTTCTCATATGTCCTTTCTTGGGCATATAGAGGCCCTTACTCATGTGACTCCGTTTAAGCACTGAAGTTCTCTTCCTGTGTAGTAAGCTCCAACTCGAATTTCCTATTTCCTTTTATCTTTAAAGTGTTTGTTTCACTTCTGTGAAATAAGTGTTTTAGTAGTAATATGACCGTCTTTCGCCTGACCAGCAGGTTTGGGCTTGGTGGAAGGGCGAGGGGGACGGGGCATAATAAAAATGACTCAGAGACATGGCTGAATGTGATTAATCTTTATTAACCACAGACTCAGCCCCATGGCTCTGATCAGTCCGAAGTATGCCGCCGACGGATCGGCATCGCATTATGTCCGCAACCGTGTCGCATGACTCGGTTGCACCATTTGTGTGCCGGGCCCTACATGTAAGGTAGAGAGCGGTTCCTCTCAAGTTGCATCGAGAGCAGGGACTGTCCGGGGATCCCGGCAGCCTTGCATCTCAGAGGCGAGCCTGTCAGGCCTGCAGAGGTCCATCTGATGTTCCATGAGGGAACAGAGATGTGTCTTTGTTGAGGATCAAGACTAGACTGTCTCCTGTTGCCAGGAGTTGCGTCTGGGGAGAGTAGCCAAACAGGGAAGGGCCCTGATTGGCCAGAGTCCTTCTAGCCGGGGGGTTTCTCTCTACCCCACGTGACCCTAGATCGTACCTGAGGTACAATAAGCAATCACAGTAAGAGCGTTTATTAATTATATTACTTTTATTTGTGACATTACAGGTGAGCCCGCGAGCTGCGAGTGACCCCCTAGATTGGCGCATTTTCAGTTTTATTGTTTTTTTTAACTTGTTTTATCTTTATACCTTAGTGAATTGTATCTAGTTAGTAATGATTAGTCAATTAGTATTATATAATGTTAACTTTTGCTATAATAAGTAATCTCTTGAACTGTTCCAATTTCTGCCATGTATCGCCATATTTAAATGTACAATTTTACTTAAGCTTTTAACTTGGATTTAGTGTTGCCATGACGAGTCCACTCTCTCCAAGAGAGAGGAAGTTGGTCTTTTTGTATGTTGTATTTTTGTTAAACCATTTAGCAAGAAACAAATGGTTTTCTGTTATTTTGAGGAGAAATCTAACTGCCTTAATTTCCTTAATGACGTCACACATGAGTCCTGTCACAACATATATTGGAAACAGGATTTCTTCCATCCACTGAAAAGTTATTCAATAGGAGAAGGAAGGGCTGCATTTTTCAGCATGACATGGCCCCAGCACACAAGGCCTAGATAACCACAGAATACTTGAAAACTAAGTGAATAAAGGTGTTAACATGTCCAGGCAACAGTCCTGACTTAAAACCAATCAAAAATGTGTGGGGTATCATGAAAAAAAGTCTGGCAAAAACCACAAAAAATAATTTAGTCTAAAATGTCATAGAAATGTGGGATAAAATTACTACTTCTGAGTGTGAAAAGCTTAGTCTGTCAATGCCTAAACAAATCCAAGCTGTGATTTGAGCAAATGGACATGCTACAAAGTACTAGTTTCGAGTGAAAATGATAATTACTAAACTTTTGTTTAGGAAATAATGAATTTCCAAACTTTTGTCCAGGAAAAAATGAATTTCCAAACTTTTGCCTTTTCCATATTTTTTGTATAATTTTTTTTAATTGTTTAATGTTTCATACAATTCTGTAAAAATAGAATTCAAGAATAAACATGTTTATTATTAATTTCTCAAAATCTCAGGTTATTTGGATGATTTTTTTGAAGTTATACTTTTCCAAACATGACAGTACAAAATTTTTACAGTCACTTTCTAAACTTATGACAGGGGTTGTACAGTACTCAGATTTCAGTTATAGAATTCTTACTTAAAACATAATTTTTGGATTTTATCATGAGATTGCCTTTGAAAAGTATAAACAATAAAAATCAACATTTTTTTATTTTTTACAAGATATTTGTATACTCGCACTTTTATTTAAATAAACTTATGAATAAATAAATAATTGCCATGTATATTATCTTCTGCATTTTTGAACCCAGATTACACTAGGCCACAATGCTCCGACTGTGCACTCTAGGTGCTAAATTGATGAAACATGTACACTGACTTTAATTAAGATGTTAAAAAAAATTACAGAAAAAACTTGTGGATTTATTGACATGCATTTTGTCAAAAAAAAGTTTGTGACAGGTGGCCACCTACAGTGCCATCCATCACGGGTTAAGGACTGCCC
>JAQFZN010002655.1:0-10806 GCA_034687075.1 Geophilus carpophagus | reverse complement strand
AAGAGATGCTTGCTAAGTCAAGACTTTTAAAGCTTGACTTAGAAAAGATAAATAATCAACTAATGTCTCATTGGACAAATTCCAAATTAGAAGTAGAACAAATAGGAGTATATTGTCTTCAAAGAGAGCTCGTCTGTGTAGGGCCTGTTTTGTTGTTTTTAGAACTTGTTAGGCCGTTAAACACTGCTTGTCTCTCCTTAGAACTAAGCAGTTGGCTTTTTTGTCCTTGTTAGAATTAGTAAACTATTGCACAATTGCAATCTGGTAATTTGTAGTGGCTTGAGAGCACTAGGCTTGTTTTCACTACTCCTGAGTGCAGCATACGGTTGTCAAGGCGTACTGGTCGCTTTATCCTGGTTAACCTCTTTCAAGATAGTGTTTAGGAAATTTGACTAATCTGTATTCATCCATTTATGCCTAACCTAACCTAACATAGGTTAATGCATTTGAGGCATCTGTGCTAAAAGCTGTACTTACTGCCACTTTGCTTATCACTGTGGCAGTTTATTTACGCCATTTTTGGAATATTTGATCGACCCCTCACTTTATCCAACGGTAAGTTTGATCAACTTACATTTGATAACAATTCCACTCCAATGGTGCATTGCTTCTAGTTTTTTTACAGCAACAAGAAAGCAAAGAAGAGAAGTGCATATATTTTCAAGTTTTTCAAGTAAAGATCCAATGTCACACTGTTACAGCAAGATTGAAAAAAATATTTCAAATTTTTCAAATTTTTTAACTTATTTAATAATTTTCAGTTTTTTTCAGTTTTTTAAAGCTAGAGCCTGAGAAGTGCATATATTTTCAAGTTTTTCATCAACATATCACTCATTATCTTAGAGTTACAATAAAAATAGAAAAAAATTATGCAGTAATCAGTGTAATCATTTTAATGTCATATTTTTTAAGTTTTTCAAGTTTTTAATAAGAAGGCTCATAAGAAAGCTCATAAAAAAGGCATCGCCGCCATCCTGTGAGAAAAATCAAAACCAATTCTAACACAGTTTCCCTCTTTCTAACTTGAATTTCAAGAGATTTCAATGATTGGATTTTTTAAAGAAATATTAATTCAATTTCAAAATTTTTTTCACAGGCCTAGGTTTTTATTAGAAGTATCCCTATCAAACATTGAAGACCCAGCAAATTAGTTAATCTTTTATTTTAAGAAATTCAAAATGAACCCTAAAAATGTATCAATTAAAGAAATCACATGGAATGAAATAAAAGAGTTTTCCGATTATTTTAAAAAGGTTCGAAATTATTATGGTACGTAGTAGAACTTTATATAATATTAGCACATTCTAAAAATAACTAACCATTCATTAGAAATAAGTCAGGAACAAGTAGCGATTGATTTACACACGTTGAAACCAACTGAAAAATTCGACAGAAGGCGAGTTTCCCAATTTGAACATGCAACGTTAACAAAAATCAAAATGATAAGACTCCGTAAACTTTTTGAAAGATGGATTTTGTATTCAGATAATATGTACCAGGAGCAGACTGTCTTTAGAACCAGAACAGCAAAACCTAAAAGTTGGAGTTTTTTTAAATTCAATAATAAGTATATTGAATGCACCTATTTTCTTTGTTTTGTTTATTAAAGCAAATCTTTCATTTTCAATTTTTCGTTTTCAATTTAACCATAAGCTGTAGGCCTGACAATCAATAAACACACATAGAAGGATCATAAAAAGGAACATAAGAAGGGTCTATGACAAGAGTCATAAGAAAAGTCATAACAAGGTACATGACCAATTTTTAAAATTTATTTTAGCTTTATTTAGTCGGTGAAATATGATAAGAAGGAATTTCGGTTGGACGGTCTGTTGGACGCCCTCTAAAGATAAGTTATCGAACAATTTCTGTTCAAACAATAATGAGATAATAATCCAGATAAATGAGGTATGTATTTAAAATTTTAAGTAAAAATAACTTTTTGTCATTTTATTCTTTTATTTTGACAGAATACATGTTTTCAATTGTTAGAAACTTCGCTCAAGAGAACAAAAGAATGTAAAATTTACATGTTACCAACACAAATAAACTTCTTGCAAAACATATCAAAGTCAAAATTGAATTTTTTTTTCAAAATAACGTAAGCCATTGTTTCAAGACAGTAATATATTTGCTAAAAATAGAATATAGACATTAATTTAGTTCAAAATTGGTTCAAGAAAAGGCAGAATAAAGCAAAGAAAGAGAATGGAAGCAAAGCAAACAAATCATAGCACAGATTAGAATACATCTGATTGAAATAATTGAAATAAATATAGAAGAATCAGACGATGGCGTAAATTTTCAACATATTAATTAAAATATATTTATTTATAATAAGAATAAAAGTTATTAGAATGCCTAACAACGATGACTGTAGTAGATCGAAAAGTCGTTGCAGAAGGTATCCAGATGGCATCAGAGACAGGGCGCGAAGCCCAAAGACAAGGAAGGAATAATGGCTGTGAAAGTTAAACCACTACACCAGCACCTGTACCATAAGCAAATTTAGTTGCAACAACTTCATCAACTTATTAAATCAATGTCAGCCAGTTCAGTTGTTTTACATAAAACGAGGAACATTCAATTCGGAGTCCATACTGTATTTTCATCCGAATGGGACTTTCTTTTACAAAATCCAAGTAGTTAGAACCCTAATTTGCCTGCAATTGAATAGTTTTTGTTTACAACTGTAATGGACATCAACAAAGAAACAAATTGAAAAAAGGAAAAAAAGGAAAATGAAATTGAATAATTTGAAATGAAAGTGGAAAATTCCACATAAAATGAAAAAAATTAAACAATTTCTTCTACAAACAAATTAAAAAATACAACAACAAGGAATTTATTGAATTTATTAGTGAGTTCATTTGTTCGTTCGATTGTTTTATTTTAAGTCCAGAGTCCTTGCAGTCAGTGCAAATGACTCAACCATCTGAGGAACTCATTCAGGTGAAATAGGCCTTACGAGAGTCAAGTTAGAGTGTCTACAAATAAAAATCCCAAATGAAAACAAGAAATAAAATAAAAAAAAGTTAAAGACAAGTCTAATTTCATTTTATCTATTTTTATCATTTGATAATCTCGTGACAATTATGGATAAAGGTACAGCTTCAAGTGAGCCAGGTCTGACCTGATACTTGTTCTTTTAAGGGAACCTTTTAAGGGAACTACTGCTTGAGCTGCATATTTGAGCAAAATTAACTCAAAATGTTTCGTTTAACTTAAACTCAAACTATCTTATTACTAGTTTTCATTGGATAAAGTTTCTGGCTAAGATAGTTAATACAAAAAATGATGAGATTATTACATTTTTACTTTTACTTAGACTGATTTATGATTGCTCATAACAGCTAATTATTGTTAGAGATGTGACCGCTTTTCGAACCACAGGCCCGATAGGGGTCACCATTTGAGCATCTGTTCCCACTTCCGTTTCCTGTGTTATCCACATTTAGAAAAACCATTCGAGGAGAAACACGTTTAGGCACAATCCTGAGACAACAAAATAGAAAAGAAAGGTTTGAAAAATTTCATAAATATATAAACATATAAATATTAATAGAACAAACAGTTAACAGGAAACGAGCAGGAGACAAACCAGATGGGGGGTCACCACCTAAAAAAATGCCAACAAACTCGACCCGTGACCTCGAGACGGCCTTAAAGAGGGCTGAGCGCAAGGTAATCAACAACTCGGCGGCAGTCAGACTAGCCACTGCCACAGTGGAAGCCATTAACATCACAATCGAGAACAATGAGCAGGACATTGCAGAACAAAAACTACATGTGAAACAACTAGAATTTGCTAATCAAAATTTAAAGCAAACATTACAAAAAGCCAATCATGACAGAGCACAAGCAGAAGAAAGATTGCATGAATCGGAAATTTCGAGAAAGACTTGTTCTGAAATGCTTCAGTCGGCACAACTTAATTTATTACTGCATAAATCAGAATAATTCTTGTACATATCTAATGTTTTAAAATATTGAATGATGGAATACATGTAGAAATGGGTGGTAGTTTGGATATGTTGGCAACAGTTTCGATGTTTGTAAAGTTGGTGACATTTGAGATATTGCATACAAAATGATTGAATGATTAAATACATTTCATACATTTAAAAGAAACAGTGTTAAAACATAACTAAAATTTTTAGTTGCTTTACTGTCTAATGAACAACCATTACTAGGTTCTCACACTAGCAACCATATGTATGAGATTGTACTTAAAGAATCTAATACCAAAATTGTTTTTTACACCTTCCCACTATTATTTAATGTCACAAAAAACAAAATGAGCAGGAAACACAAGGTATACGCAGGGTCGGATTTACATATAAGCAAAATAAGCAGTAGCTTAAGGCCCCACCCATCAGGGGCCCTGGAAAAAAAGTAAAAAAGAATATTGTAATGATTTTGTTGTGAATGAATGTATTTAAATCAGAAATAGAATATATATTTTTAACTTTCTAAATATTTATATTTATTATATATAAGATGTGTATTTTTTAGATTTTTATAGAAGGGGACCACAGAAAAATTTTTGCTTAAGGCCCTGAAATACCTAAACCCAGGAATTTCATATCCAGGTTTTTTGCCAACATTCAAGTCAAATACGACAATGAAAAGTGTTATTTAGTAAGAAAAAAATTTTTATTTAAAAAAATCAGGCAAGAAAAAAGGATTTTAAAGAATTAATATTTCTAGTAAAATTGCGACTGGATAATATTTTTTTTCTTATTAAATAATTATTTTTTTCTAATTATTTCAACGTGGCACCCAAGACCATGCATTCACAATTATACAGAAAAAAAAAATATATTTTTGGACAAATATTTCATTTAGAAATGTTAGAAAAACGTTTTCCCATAGGATAACATGGGAAGATGTCGGTTCCATCTATTGTATTTTTTGGGCGCTAACCAGGTGTTACAATCACTCTTAAATTTTGGAATCGGCATTCATATCAAAATTTTAAAGAATGACTATCACAAATACCAATAGAGTAATGGTCGGACCTGTTGGCCGTCCACATAGACGGATCAAAAATACGGTATCAACCCAAACACTACTAGAAGTAGGTATAATTTTATGTATGTATTTTATTTTTTTCTTATTTTTTTTAGTTAATGCACGACATGTTATAGCATTCATTGACCCTGGAGCAGAATTAACAATCACACAAGTAATTTTGCTAAAAATGTGCAAATTATAGAACAAGGATTGGATGGTACTGAAATTACTCCAGAAACCATCCCAAAATGAAGAGAAAATAATACAAGACCTACAAGAAAAAGTCATGAAAATAAAGATAAGCAATGATGTATCTAAGAAAGAAAAGGAAGAATTTCATGAAATTATACTTTATAATCATAAGGTATTTACAACTCATGAATATCATGTGGGATTTTGCCCATTTATAGAACACAAAATAGAACTTTTGGATGATAAGCCAATAAAAAAATTACCTGCAAGATTACCTTTAATTGACAGAATTTATGAAAAAAGAAATTGATAGAATGAAGAAAGCTGCAATATTCATTGATTCAAATCCAGCAGAACAGGAAATTCGAAACAAAGAAAGTTTCTATTTTAGAATATATTATTTCTTTGTAACTTATATATGGCTTCGTACATCTCTCTCACAAGAAATATTAGCAGAAATACGAGAGCAATATTGGATAATCAAAAGAAAAAAGGGAATCCAAAGAGCGCTACAAAGGTGTCTTATTTGCAAAAGAATAAAAGCTAAATCTTGTGTAATGCCAACTGCACCACTTCCACTAGATCCAATTCAAAAGGAACTATCCTTTTGTATACAACATATACTAGCATTCTCTTTTCCTCTTCCCCTTCTATTAACAATCAGATACCTAGTTCGCTGATCTCATCTGAGGAGGTTGTAACAACTAGAAGAAAAGGGCCCCTGAAAGGTTGCCAGCTTAAAACCTTTTGGGTAATTAGATGCAAACGTGCCAGTGGAACATGTTTTGCAATGTACTGACTAACTGGCTTATTACCAGTCAGCGAAGGACTCAAACCGGCACAGTGTAGCAGTGCCGTACGTAAAACCACATGGTGATACTTGATGAAATTATTTTTCAACCTACTAATACAGTTTTGCTTGTCTGACATCATGTGTTGGTGGAATGAATAGAAAACCTGTGAGGTTAAGTTTTACATTGGAGAACAAGTAAGTTGTCAATTATTAAAGATATAATCATTTATTTATTTGTTCATTCTTTTGTAGAGGAGAAATTATTGGTCGAGCTGTAGTAAACGTTAAATGCTCTGCATCGCCTGATAGAGACAGGATTTCAGATAACAAAATTGATAAGGAGGTTGACAAGAAAAGACCGAAATTGAAAAGGCAAAACAGCAGTGGTATTTATTATTTATTTATTTATTTTTAATTTATTTTATTTACAAATATTTTTTAAATGTGATTTCAGATTCGAATGCATCAACTAAAAAACAAAGAACTGAGGGTACTGAGGGTACTGGTCCTTATGTAAGGAAAATAAAGTTTTAATTTGAAATGAATATTTTTTTATTTATTTATTTAAGTTTTTTTGTTTTCTTAAAATTTACAGTTTAGAATCCAAGAATAAAGAAGCAAAGAAAAAATAGACAAGCAATGATTTGTTATTGTTCATGTGTCGAGAGAATAATAAAAATAATAAAAGTTAATAAAATTATCATTATGATACAATTATGTTTGGGGGCCTTCTAAGGTAAAAACAACTACCCAATGGTGCAAAAAGGAGAGGTTTTTGAAATTTTTATAAACAGACAGACACGTATGCAGAGACAATTCAGTACTGAACGTTGGGCCATGCAGACAAACCAGGGCATGGAATTCTGTTCAAGAAAATTTGAAAATTACCAAAATAAGCAAAAGATTTCATTCCATAGGACTAATCCATACTACTCTGAAATGAATGAAGTAGCTGAAAGGATTAGAACAATGATTGATGGAGATAGATCAATCTTAATAGAGACTAAATTGGCCAAATATCTCTGAGCAGAGCTCGCTGTTACATATATATATATAGAATTATAGAATATGAGATTCCATACTGCTTATGGTGGGATCATCCATGTACCAGGGTCAAAAGAATATGTCCATATACCCCAAGTTAACAGATCCAAGTTACACCCAAGGACCTGAGAGGAAGTTTTCTGGCAAGATATAGAATATGGAATCTAGTAAGTAAAGAAGTAGTTAAGACTAAGCATGTTAATATAGACAAATCAGTCGTTTGGAGTGGCCAGCAAAAGTTTCCCTACATGCTAGATTCTCATGCTGAGAATTGTATAGATGATGACGAAGACCAACAATCCGCTGTCATCATCGCCAACCAATAACAAAGCACCACTAGCCAATTTACAATTGGAAAGAACTTGCGCAAGTGAAGGATAGTGATTCATCAGTCTTTCATGATGCGGAAGAAGACCTGGGAAATCACTGTTCCTGTTCCATGCATATTCAAGCCTACATGACTGAGGTCAAACCAAGAAATTTTGAGGAGGCCATGAGATCTGCTAATAACCAAAATTTGTTGATGGCCATACGACAAAAGTTGGACATGTTAAAACAACGGAGAGTATACAAAGAGGTAGACAAGCCAGAAGCACAAATTGTTTTAGGTTCCAAATGGGTTTTCAAAACCAAATTCGACTCTGGTTTTGTTAAAACTTACAAAGCTAGACTAGTAGCCCAGGAATTTAAACAAGTCTTTGTATGCCAAATATATTTACTATAGGTAAACCTAACCCGGTGGTAAATTTGATAACCACAAAATTTCCGGCAATGGCAGCGGAACGCCCAAAAAAACAACCAGCCGGCTGGCCACCCAAAGAAGAAAAAACAACCGATCGCCCGAAAAAACCAGTCCCCACGATATCGTTACGATTGATAATAGAAGCCAAATCAAGCAACCATGTCTCACAAAGTATTTAGTCGAGTTGTAAATTTTTTATTGATTAAATTTTTTTTGATTTACTGGTTACATTGAGAGGTTGGTTGCATACCCACCTCAACGTGAAATCAGCGTATTTATATAGAAATCTAAACCAGAAGGTTTGTATGGAAAGAGGTGGCCATACCTCCAGCTAGTGACTTAACAAGATCCTTTAACTATGAACTACAAGAATTAATCTTAATTAAATTTAGTTTTTCACATTTTTTTGTTAGAATTAAGATTTTTGGAGGGTCCCAATGTAGCCTAATTCCATTGCATTGAAATCATGTATTTATATTGGTAGAGAGCACTAGGCTCAATACCAATACTCCTGAGGATAGATTATGGTTACTAGGGCATACTGGTCACTCAACCTAGTAAACCTACTTCAGAATAGTGCTTAGGTGATCCTGGTAGAGGATCACAAGCTCAAAATACATTGTTTTATATTGGCGATTGTTGTGATTCAACTTGTAATTGTGATCCTAAACAAGGAAGAAAAAAAGATGTGAATAATAATAGTGATGACTTCACTATCTTCTATAGTAAATATAGAAAAACTTAATAAACATAATTATGTGCAGTGGACATGCACTTTAAAACTGCTATTACTGGAAAAAAATTTGTTGGACACAATTAGCGTGAATGCTGAAATCCTTGACCTTAATTGGTCACTACAAAGACAAAAGTCTGCCAAAGATGATGCTGCCAAGACATTAAGGTCTAATTTTCAAGATTTAATACTTGAATCTCATAGTGCAAGGGAAGCATGAGTTGCATTACAGAAAATGTTTCAACCAGTGTCACACTCAAGAATAATCCAATTAAGACAAGAATTTCTCATGTTAAATTGAAACCGGGAGAATTAATGGCATTATTCATTGCCTATGCTAAAAAGGCAAGAGAGGAATTAAAAGACTTAGTTGATACCCCTACTCAATGTCAGTGAATTCAACTCTTATCAACTAACAGATCTTCTGCCAGAATATTTTGCTGCAGCCAAGCAGACATTGTATTAATGGCCCAAGAAACATTTTACTCTGGCAAATGTCGAATCTTATCTTTTGGCTGAGGATTTTCAATTACAGCAAGGTGAAAATGCTACTTCTTCAATTTCTTTACTGTAAACCCAATGTATGAGCAAGCTGCTCTAAATGTTTAAAAGGATTAAACATTTAACTTTATTATTCTTCTAACTACTGTCTCGGGCAAGATCATTTTACACTCACACCAGTATCCTTGTCCTGCAAGAAGCAACCAGTGGTGGCACTTAGCACCATGGAAGCCATATATATGGCAATGACTAATGCCATTAAGGAAGCACACTGGCTCTACTAGATTTATCATCATTATATTTTTGTTAACACCACACAAGATGTCCCACCATTCATATGAATAGCATGCCAGAAAATTGTGACAAACTAACAAATATAGAACTTTAAAGTTAATTAACTAGTTATTGCCTTGCAACACTTGTTAGCAACAGTACAGGGGGTAATTGAGAAGAGAAGAGGGGAGACGTTATCCGAGCCAAAGGGGTCCAACCAAATAGGAGTCAACATTTAGTGATGTTTAAGAAAGAAAAACAAAGAGAATTTGAAGACAAAGAAGCAAAAAAGAATATCCATAAAGTAAGCAAAATAATTACATGAGAAGAAATTTGAGTGTTCTCCTGGGTAATTTGAAAGTGAAGAACTCACTCAGAATCATCGAAAGATTCCAGAGAGCACCAACAGGGCACCTTGGGTGAACCTTCAAGTTCATCCAGGAAATAGTTGGTTGACTCTTTGAAAGGGGGATATGTGGTAATTTAATTAGCATATATTAATCTCAATGAAGTAACACACTGAACAGTTTTCCTGGCTGACAAAAGACAGAATAGTGGTATGACCGTCACTTGTCCGACTAACAGGTTTGGGCATGTTAGAGAGACAAGGGGGACAGAGCATAATAAATAACAGAAAGGAGACACAATAGAAGTTTATATATATATATATATATATAACCAATCTTATATAATATGTAGGGGACAGAAGCTATTAAGTGCCGTCAGGGACAGGGACTGTCGGGGGATCCCGGCAACCCTGTACCCGGTAGGCGAGACTGTCTTTCTCGTAGATGACCATCTGTTGTTCCAGGAGGGAGCTCAGAAGGTGTTCATCAAACGAAAGCAAGAATCAGACTCAGTTACCCTGTTGGGCATTACCTCTGGAGAGAGTGGCCAAGAGGGGGAGGGCCCCGATTGGACACTCTCTCCTAGCCTTGGGGTCTCTCTCCACCTCCTTGTGACCCCTGTCGTACCGTAGGTATGGCAGGCAGTCACAGTGGTTAGTGGCAGCTCTGGATTCAAATATAACAACACCCTTGTTTTGCATTAGAGTCGTTTTTCCTCTCTCAGAGATGAAAACATAAGGGAGGAATAAACATGTTTATTCAAGAAATTTGTTGTGTTATAACTTGGAAATATAAATTAACCAAGCTTCCACATTTAAAGATGTTTTGTTTGTGAGAAAAAGAAATTTTTTTTGGAATAGAACATGACATCGGAACAATTTACTATTCCAATAGACAGATTAACAAGTAAGAATTATCCTACATGGAAGTTAAGATTGACTGTACTTTTAAAATCCAAAGATTTATGGCAAGTGATTGAGTTAGAGTTACCAATTAAAGAGGATTCAGAAATTGGATTCCGATTTTCAAGAAAGGCTTAAGATATGGAACAAAAATGATATTAAGGCCCTGAATTTGATTTTGTCAACTATACAGTGACTGACAAAACTGTCTCAATGTTTGCTACTTTCACAATTATGATGCTGTAACTTTTTAAATATTAAAA
>JAQFZN010002654.1:0-10808 GCA_034687075.1 Geophilus carpophagus | reverse complement strand
CCGAGCAATTTTCAGACACTACGGTTATTTTAACCAGGATAACCAAGTCAATTTTCAAACGGCTTGGTTACAGGAACAGCAACCATAGTTACTCCGGTTGCAATTTTCAAACACACCCTAAGCCTCAGCTGCAGCTTCCTATGTGCGCATGCGCCCAACAGTCAAACACCACGCCACTGGAACTGTGAAGCACACAGTTCTATACAATGATATTTTATCTTTTTTTATAAACTGTAGGATGGCTACTTAAGGATTATATATATTCTACAAATATAAAGTAAGAATTAAAGAAAAAAGGGACTCATTATATTTAATGTTATGGATAATATCAAATGGAATAGGGGGTGCTGCAGTTCCACAGAGCCGCCACTTATTAGGTGATGTAATTTATATGATACAATTGAGAAATATTTACACTTTAAAATTACAGTATTCTGATCAAAATTCTATGAACTTTTAATATACACTCATACCTTGCTATATGGCTGCTCTTTATACAGAATTTTGCTATAACGGCCTTTGTTAATTATGGCACTTTTTCGATTTACGACCCACAATGTTTTGCTATATGGACAAGAAAAATTCTGTATGGTATCAAAAATTGTATCAAAATAATTGATTCGTTATACGGCTTTTTGCTTTACAGCCAACTTCACCGAAACATATATAGGTTGTAAAACAAGGTATGAGTGTAGTTACTTTCTACATTAAAAATACTTCAATTTAAAAAAAATAAAGAAAATCTTAAGTGTGTGTGTGTGTGGATTAGTTACTAAAATACAGTCACCTGAAATGATAAATGTATTGACACCAAATTAGAATACTAAAAATTTGTAATATGAAATTAGAATATTCTACCTCTAATATTTAGTTGGACCACCTTTGGCATTAATCACTGCACAAATTCTTCTGTGCATTGATTTAACTAAAGATAACCACTGTTCTTTTTGAATTTTAAGCTATTTCTAATGTAACACATCAATGAGTTGAGCTTTAGTAGTATGAGGGCAAATGTTTTTTGACAGTATGTTTTAGAATAGGTAAATTTCCTGGCCAATCTAAGACTTTAATATAATGATTTTGAAGCTATGTGGTTGTGGATTTTGTGCTGTGTGCTGGTGCTAGATCTTGTTGACAAATAGATTTATTAAAAATTTGTTTTGGTTTCATTGATGGCAACAGTCCTTTCTTAAGCATGGATTGATATTTTAGAGCATCAATTGAGTTATCAACACTAAGCAAATTTCCAATACTATTTGCTACCATTACACCCCACATCATACAGCTGGTAGGAAATTTTACAGTTGCTGCAATACATTTTGAAGAATATTTTTCTCTCTTACACCACCAAACCTTTAGATCACCATCTCCAAATGATATGGAGAACCTATATTCATCTGTCCATATTACTTTACCCCAATCCTCATCTTTTTAATCCTTGTATTTGTTTGCCCTTTTCAATCATTTACCACGTCTTTTTGTCAAATGTGGTTTTTTTTGCTGTTCTGCAGTAGTATTTAATTTTATTTAATAGTCTTAGGTGTGATGGCCTTTTGGACATACAGGTCCCGAGGCCATCACGGGACATGGACCCACCACTCAGGGTACATCAGGAGGCTGATCATGTGACCCTGTAAGCCCTACGGCTGAGGCTCAGCCAGTCTTGAGTTGGACACAGAGCAGAGAGGTTCTCTGGTCTGTGGTCTAACCTGTGATTGAGACACAAGCAGCACAGATAGAGACAAGTCTCTCCTTCCTGGCTTTGATGCCTATACAGCGCAATCATTCAGGTCTTCCTGATAATTCCCATCTAGGCACTTGATCGACCTTAGTCTTTTGGCTGAGAGCCATAGAACTTCTCTTTAAATCATCATGACTCGCCACATTGTGACGAGTCATGGGCAACAGGATTCAGGATGGTGCTGACTCTGTCAGCGACACAATGAGCAGGTTAAGGGGTTCTAGGGATCCTCTTAACTTTTTAATAAATACTTATGATTTAAGTTATTGTCTGAGTCTCTTTTTATTTGTGTCTGCCCATTCTTGCTGCCTAATGCACTCCAAATGTATTAGACAGTCCAAAAGGCAGTCACATAGGGTTGTCCAAGATGAAACTTTTACCTTTGAAACTTTACACCATTCTTTAGTGATCTCTGACACACTTTTAAACCTTTGTGCTTTCACAATTCTTGCTAGAGTTTTGTCCCAATGCTTAGATGTAGCTCATGCATGTAGTTTATTAACTCTTTTAGCAGACAATTTATCTCCATTTGTTTAATAATGCTTTATTGTTTTTGCCACAGTTGATTGAGAGCATAGAATACGAGATTACAATGTTAATTTGTTTCATGCCTTCATTATATAACAATAATTTTCTGTTTGTTAGCCTCTGATAGATCTTTACAAAGACCCATGATTAGACATAAAGAAAATAGTCTTTGCACCCCCACATTTTATTTGACATTTTCCACAACACACATAATTGTGTGATATGATTAGCATAAATACAAATTTAATTTCTTTATTTTAATTTTGTTTTATAGTTATTTTATATGGATATTTTAATTTTATGTCACAAATTTTTAGTATTCTAATTTGGTGTCAATACATTTATCATTTCAGGTGGTTGTATCTCAGTAACTAATCCACTTAGAATTTTCTTTATTTTTTTAAATTGAAGTATTTTTAATGTAGAAAGTAACTATATTAATAAAAATTTTGTTTTTAATTAAACAGGTTTTGATTTTTTCAGTTCAAACCAAAATTAAGAATTTGGTTTTGGATATTCCAATTTCATGGCAGAGAGAGTAAGGTAAAGATCTGATAATGCAATTTAATAAAAAAAAGTTTGGGTAAATAAATATTTTATTGCTTGGGGACCATACTTAAAGAACGTTCGCCGGCAAGGGGGGGGGGTATGATGAAACCGTGACACTTTGTGACGTGGGGGGGGGTCTATAACTTCCGTGACAGTAACGCCACGTGGTCAATAATGCAACCAATAGAAGACAATGGATTAAATACGTCATAGGCGTGACATGGGGGGGGAGGGGTATGGTTCATTGTGACATTAGCGTGACACGGGGGGGGGGGTGCCAAAAACTTGAGTTTAGGCGTTACGTTCTTTAAGTATGACCCCTTGTCAGTTGTTAGCTCTAACTATGTCCATCGGGCAAATTATTAACAAACTTATATGACACATGGGAGGGTCTCTAATGTACCATTAAGAATATTAAACTAAATTTGAAAACTCTACTTCACTCAGAATACAATAATGATTTCTAAGTCAAGAGCACATCTAAAAAAGTTAAATGGCTTTCTATCTTACCTTGTTGTTAACTACTTTTGCCATCAGATGATGCTAGTGCATCTGCACATGCGCAAAGTAAATAGGGAAAATAATCTATTCACAATTAAGTCATATGATTACTACTCCATTGCTCTATTTTAAAACATTACAATAAGAGAAGCAATGAGTGGTCGTAATCCTTCCAACTTGATTATTGATGCCCTTGTCTTAAATAATCATTTAAGTGATATAACTATATATGTTGGGCGTGACAAACTTAATGCTTGGATATTCCCAGCCCACCAGTTCATGTTAAGTATTCATAGTCCAGTTTTTACAGCTATGTTTAGTGGTAATTATGCAGAGAGTAAAAAGGAAGTTGAAATCAAGGATATTCCCCCACAGATTTTCTACAAAACCTTATTGTAAGTGTTACATAAATAAAAATTAAGTTTTTATATCTCATTACTCTTTATTTTTTTTAGATATTTGTACAAAGGTATTCTTAATACAAGAAGTATTACCGAAACATTATCTGTGTTGAGAGTTGCTGACAAATATCAAATGGATAATTTAAAAACGGAATGTATAACAAAGATAAAAACCTTAAAGATCACGTGGGATATCTTCTGGGACTTGATACTTGATTATTTCACTAATTCATTGGATCATTTATGTCCAATTGAATTGAAATTGAATATTCTTATTTTTCTCGATGAAAATGCAATTGAAGTTTTAACAGATGAGAATTTTTATTTTCTAAATAGGGAAACACTTAAAATGTTTATTCCACGAAATACACTTCAAGTATCCGAACTTACATTATGTAATGCTGTTGTAAGCTGGGCCCGAATGCAATGTTGTAAACAAAATGTGAATCCAAGTGCTGAAAATCAAAGAAAAGTATTAGATGATATAATTTACATGATACGACTAAAAAATATTGTCCCTGTAGATATAATGAGATCAAAAATGTATGAACTTTTAACTGAGGAAGAAAAAGAGTCAACTGTTGACAAGAATCCTTTGGTTGTACCCACAGGTTGGAAATCAGAAACAGAAAGAGGTGAAGTCTGTCGTGAATTGGTTCATGAATATTTACAAATTGAACAATGTAATTTTGAAAGTCCAATTTATTTTATATTTGCAAAAGATGGATTCATTCATGAAATGAAAATAAAAATTCCTAAAGATAAAATTATTACAGGTGTAGTGTTAAGCAGTTTAAATAATAGAGGAATTACTGCATCAGAAAAAATTTTTCGTTCAAGTACTTTAACTTCAATTTATGTAAAAGCTTTTGTATGTTATAAATTGGAGTTTGTATCTCGTCCATCTCCTCCATCTGAAGAACTACAGAATTCGAGTAACCTCTGGGGAGGGAATCGTGCTACAGCTATACCTAATACTACTAATTTCAGAGTTTGCAATTCTTGGAGTTTTGAAAATGATAATGATAAAATTGTTTTATTCAGTATCCAAGAAACCTACGTTAAAAATATTAAATTATTCTTTTCATCTGATTATTGGAAAAAAGTGTTTTCATTTCAACCACCTGAACTTGGTGATGAGGTAATTTCTAAAACAGATAATTTGTACACTTTGCTAGATATTGTAAAAATCACATTTTTAAACTAAAACTTAACTCTGTATAAAGCTTAATTTTGTATAAGCTTTACAAGAAAATATAAAATTGCTATATAAAATTGTTACTTATCAATTCAATATACATGTGTATTATACAGTATATGTATTAAATAAATACAACATGCAAATGCAACACGCAAGAAGAATTTATTTCTATTTTTAAACCTTTCATTATCATCATAACATATTGCATCTAGAATTTGTATAAGTGAGAAAGAAATTTCCATAAAAGATGCACAATCAAAATTTTTTCCATGATCTCTAATCGGCAAATCTTATTATTATCATTATAAACTGGTTATTACAATCTTTATATCTATTGACAACATGTAGCGTACAAAATACAAAATTACGAACAATAGTATCAATAATTGTGAACAAAGCACCCTGTGCCCTTTCTCCTCTTCATTCTCCTACGTGAAAAACGTGGATTTCTACCCTGAGATTATCTCTACATAAAACTGTGAAACTATATTAACAATAAATATGACTCTAAATAACGAGAAAAATGCTTTAACGGTTCATCCAGCGATCCATTTCCTCCCACTCGGCATTAACGAAATCATCTTCGTTCATCCTTGCAAAAGGATTTCTATCGCCGCCATCATCGCGGATAAAATAATCGCCATCTGTCGGTATCATGTGGTTATACAGTACCTATAAAGATAGAAACTTAATTAATTGATAAATTAATGAAATTTAATTAGAATTTGAATTATTCGAAAATTTTCAAACGGCATGCACGACAATTTGTTGATGCAACGTTTATATTTTTTAAATTTATGTAAATAAATCCCTGTTGAACGATGTCTTACGTGAGGATTACCATCATACAGCTCCCGTTCGTCTTCGTCGGGTTGATCATAGCTGACATCGTCTGACCTGACGACACAATAATCAGGTCCCCCTGAACCGCAAAGTGCATAAAAGGGAAGGAAGTGGGTATAACAAAAGTACTTTAAACAACGAACAAATTGGCAATCTTCGTCGCATGCAACAGTACACTTTTGCGATCATTTGAACGTGCATAACCGAATTATTAAAACAAGTCGATCAACACTTGTTTCACTCCAATTTCTTACCGCTTGCGTCATATAACGTTGTAGCTGCTCGTGGACTGGTTCGTCCTTCTTCATCTGAATCTAAAATCGATCAAATAAGTTAATATTTATTAACTAATCTGTATAAAAATATCAAATTCCAAACATGAGCAAACCGGAATTGAGTTCCTTAACAAGTGATGACATTGCATTTGTCACCGAATCCGCTGCTACTAAAAGATCATTTCGAAGACTCCTACAACTCGGGGATTGGCCAAAAGCAACAGACACATCGCCGGCTGCTGCGCTGCCGTCGGTATTGGGCGCAACCGAAATAGGTGGAACACTAGTCCCCGGAGTGGTGGGTGCACTTCGTGACAGCGAGTAAACCGACGAAGTCAACGGTGGTGATCTCGTACTACCCGAACGTGGAGAGCTGTTCGGGGTGGAACGAGGTGATGCTTGATGATTCTATATAATAACAGCCAAAATTTGGGCCGTTAAATAGATAAATCTTGCCAAACACATCTAGTGTCTAACTTTGAGCATTTTCATCAGTCCCTCCAATTGCACCATTAATTCGCGACGACTTTCTTGAAGGGTTGATAAATGACGTTCCAATTCTTCCTTTCTTTGTCTCAAAGTACGTAATTCTGCAAGTAATGTTGGATTTTGTTGAGAAGTTAATGCTTGATCTTCCATTTCTTGTTGACGACGTAATCGAACAATTTCACGCATTATCTCTCTAAAATTAAATATTTTGTTTACATAAAAGTTTTATGTATTTTTATAAATTTTTTACCGGTTTTTAGCTTCCAATTGAGTAATTAATTCCCGCTGTGCTCGACTTGTGTCGAGATTTAAACTCAGTTCCGAAGGACTTCGTGCCTGTTTATTGAATAAATAATTTTTGATTAATATAAATATAGGTTTCAAAAATAATTTAATCAAAACTTACTGCATGATTTGCATCGGCTGCCAATCTAGCAGCATAACGTGCAATTAAGCGATGTTCATCATCAACTTTTGACTCTAAAGTTGAATTAATTTTAATCGGACTGCTAAATATTTTCAATTGAAAAATGAAATAACGTCATTAAAAATTACGTATTTTTAATTTTATTTTAAATATATTTTAAATTTATTTCAAATATATAAAACCTCTTGTTTGTTGATCGGCTTTCTAACGACAAAACATCATAACCACTGGAATTATGAAAACCATTATGCGAGGGCATTGGCGATGGCGGACTTAATAAAAAATAGGAAAAAAAATAGAAATAAAATATTAAAAAATTTAAAAAAATTATGATGTAATTTTGGTGAGTTACTAACACGATATGCTGGAGATTAAGAGGCCTTTCTGGTTCCTCGGGAAATCGTGGAATTAAATCTTTGTTGCCATCTGGCACGCAACGGAATGACTTGCGAATGGAATGACTCAATTGTTTAGTAGGAGATTTCTTAAAATAATTTTTTAAGTAACAAATTTAATTTAAAAAAAAGAAAATTAATTTTTTTCTTACAAAACTTGTATATTCCTTCATTTCGTGATCATTGCTATGATTTCCTGTAGTGTGTCCTCTCCAAAAACAGTCCTGACATAATTGGTAATTGATGCATCTTTGACATTTGTAGCGGAATCCGGTGAAAGATTCCCGGTTACAACCATCACACTGAACAGGATGTAAAACTAAAAAAATAAAAATAATAATAAAAATAGTGGTATAATTAAAAAAAATCATTTTTCTCTTACCGTTTTCCACACTTGCCAATCGATGTAACAACGGAAGCCAAAGTAAGCAATCAGGACTAGGTTCTGACATTATTGTATCAAGAAAATCATTTACATTCAGTTTAGCGCCCTAGTTTAATATAAAAAGCAATTTAAATTCGATTATTTATAGTTTTTTCTCATTTAGAAAAAATTGAGAAAAGATTAATCAATTTCTTTTTCCGTTACAAATTTGAATTCAAACTAAACGGGAAGGAGATAAATTTCAATTTTATTTTGTAATTTTTCTCAAATTAAACAACTAAATTTATAAAATCTAAAATTAACAAACCAGATCAAATACTGAACCAGGTAAACCATCATGATAACCAAAAGAAGGAGATTCAAATACAGCTGAAGGTAAGGTCAAAGCTTCTTGAAGAAATTCCGCAAATTTACTCGGAATTAAATGACCGTTAGCGTCGGATATTTGGGAGAAAATATCTTAATTTAAAAAAAAAATAATAATTTTTTAAAATCAAATAAACAAATTCATTTTAAATTATAAAAATAAATAATTACATCTTAATTTATCCATGAGTTTGCCGGAACACATTAATGCAAGCGCCATTTTAATAGAAAAAACTCGTATTCGTCCTGAATCTTCACTGTAAAACAAAAATTATCAGATAAAAATGAAATCAAAAGAGCATTTTACTTACGGATCATAAGCACCTAAAAGCCAATTTAGTAACAAATTTGTAGACATTGCTAGATCGATCTGTTGACCAACTGGAAGCCGTTTATTTAATTGATAAAAAATGCTCGAAATCAGTGTTTCGAATCGTGATACGTTTACTTCAACGTTCGGTTCAGTAGCATTTAATCCATTTTCACGAAATGCTTCAATAACGTTCCAAATATCAACTAAATGAACTAAAAACAAAAAATAAAAAATAAAAATTTATTTCTTTTATTATTAAATATTAATTATCAATTTTGTTAACTAATTTTACATTTTACAAATTTAATTTTTTTATTTGAGGAAATTTTGTGATAAATTTAAAATTTTCTCTTTCCAGTTCACATGTGAGTTCACAAATATAATGGAAAGAGAAATGACTAACTATTTTTAACCCAGTTCTCCCTAAATGAGAACGAGCTATAAATGATCTAACCAAAATAAACAAACAATAAAATAATTCCCGATATTTTTCAAAATAAATTTAATTAAAGTTACGATTAGTTCTTCGTTGGATATAACGCATTTTACACGCCGTGCGATATGTAGCAAATCTAATGGCGTCAAAATGATGAGCACCTGGAAATTCTCTAGCAGGTTTTCTACGGGAATGCTCTATAAAAATAAAATATATACTCAAATATCATATTGAAAATTTTCATTTAATATTTTCCGTTTTATTTACGCTTATCTTGCATCTTATGCTCCATGTGCATCTGTCGATGATGAAGATTAGGATTTATTTGAAGCCCGTCTAACATAACTCCAGCACTTTCTAAAAAGAAAAAAATATTTAAAAATTCAGTTACTGTATTTGAATATATGCAATACAAGAAGAACATTCATCTTGAATGATTCCTTGTGTAATCATAGCTTTAAATCTTTTGCTTGTCTATTTTAGGAAGTAAACAATCTCCTGGATTTTATTTACCTATTTCCCAATTCGGGTTCCACTGGGAACACATGGGTGCGAGCAGTGGTTTACTGAAATTTATAAATAGGGGTTCTACACTAGGTCAGTGACACAAACCACCTTGCTATATTCCATGTTGGTGCAAGTGCAAATGCCATTGAGGTGCAATTTTTCGGTAGACGGCGCTAGTTATTAATATGGCGGTGTAATCCATAGATCACTTATTACTCTAAAAGAAAAAAATATAATTATGATTAGCTAAAGTGGTAACATTATCAGTTACAAACCTTTATTATAGTAATAAAAAATTATCTTGTTATTTTATTAAATTTTTTATCATATGTAGTACAACGAGTAATGCAACATGCATTCCAATTGGCTTAGAAATGGCTATTGGATGTAATCTCTCTCCTCATTGGTTAGATTTGAGTCTGATGTAAACAGCATGGTGAGAGCAGACAGCTGTATCAAGTATTTCAATTAAAAACATAGGAATAGAGATACAAGATGCAACGAATAAGTTCTACGTTTAGTTTACTTTTACGGCCACGAATGATTGATTCAAATAAGTTGACGCCATTATTTAATTTTTCCAGTACATTACGAGCAACATCATCACAAAAAGTAACAACAGAGCCAAGACAAGCGGTTACGTTAAAGTTATCAACACCACCAGAACTTCATTCAGTGTTTTCACCCGAACTAAAAAAACTGATTCATATTTTTGAAAAACGTAATCATGAATTTCGAATTGTTGGTGGAGCAGTGCGTGATTTATTAATGCAAAAATTTCCACTTGAAATTGATTGTGCGACGACCGCTACACCTCAACAAATGCTAGAAATGTTCAAAGATGAAAAATTGAAAATAATTGCTAATAAAGGTGAACTTCATGGCACTGTATGCGTCGAAATTAATGATAATAAAAGATTTCAGGTATTGCATAGAAATAAATAAATTAAATTGTTATTTAAATTTTTTAACAATTTAATTATATTCTAATAGATTACTACTCTAAGAACTGATCTTGCAACTGATGGTCGTTATGCAGTAGTTGAGTTTGTTAAAGATTGGTCTGTGGATGCGTGTAGAAGAGATTTCACAATAAATACTTTGTCTTTAGGTAAATTATTAATATTTATTACAATTTTTAATTTATAATGATTATAAATTATATTATTTTATCTTTTCAAGATCGGCATGGAACTGTTTATGACTATTTCAACGCTATTGAAGATATAAACAAAAGATCAATTAAATTTCTTGGTGATCCTGCTACAAGAATAAAAGAAGACTGTCTTAGAATTTTAAGATATTTTAGGTGGATTTTTTTATTTAGATTACTCTGATTTTATTTTTCAAATTTGTTTTTATTTTTTTATTTTGAAAAAAGGTTTTATGGTCGATTTGCAACAGATGCAAACAGTCTTGATCCTGATGTTTTGAAAGAAATTAAAAGAAAT
>JAQFZN010002653.1:0-10818 GCA_034687075.1 Geophilus carpophagus | reverse complement strand
ATTCTAAAATTATTTCTACAATTCAAATATAATTTTACACAACATTTCATTATTTTCTTAAAAAATTAAATCAACCACCAATAATTTACCGAGGATATATTTAGAATCACACGTGAAGGTTAATGACTTGGCGTGAAAACGTTTAACTAAAGCCAATTTTACAATTCTCTTGTAACATTTATCTCACAACCTTAAAAAAACATTTATTTATGATGTAACTTTACCTCAAGATCAACTTACAAGATACATCAAAATTATTTAATTGCTCTGTTATAATTTATCTTTTTTCTTTTTTAAACCTTTCTACAGTTTACCTTGAAAATTGACACAAAACTGCTTATTTCACAATTGATTGCAAACCGACGAAAAAGCAACTTGTTGGTAGCTATGTGTTTAAACATTTGCTTTTACTTAGCTCCACCCTTCACCAGCCCCCTAGTAGAGGAAATAACACGCACACACACCCCTCACGTTCCTTCAAAGTAAACAAGCCTCAGGCAACAAAATGAAATGACGATTAACATTCTATTTGACATCACGCAAAAGGTGAAGGAAGGGAGGATTGTTAGACGTTTGGGAAAGGAATTAAAAAAACTGTTTGTAAGAAGGATACAAGTTCTATTCATTTAGAATTTTTTCAACTTTTGCTTTGAGAAAAAATTAAGCTCTGTTTTCTTTTATGTATTTACCATAAAGAGTGATTATAAAGGGTTTAAAAGGTCCGCCATCATTTTTGGTGAATTATGTGGGTGAGATTAGGCAAATTTGGTCGATTAATCTAGAAATTTATTGTTTTTGTGAATTTGTGTGTTGTCTGGTTAATGAATTATTTCGAATTATGGTGTGATGTGGTTAAAGAATAATAAAATATACGATTATTAATTAAACGTGTTCTGTATTTTTGTGTTTATAAATAGAATAAAAATAGTTGTACGTATGAAAATAATTGTAGTTTAATCAGGTAATTTCATGAGCTGCTTGAGTATCGTGACATGATATGAGTGAAGGGGCCTAGAGCATTAAACAACCACATCACATCATCGTTTTTTTTTTAAATTAATATCCTAAACTGGATGGTTTCCTTTTCTGGAAAAACTAATAGCTAAAATTACTTAATTTTTTTGATATATTAATTAATTTAAATTAATAAAAGGTTTCTGTAATATTAAAATATTAAAATAATTTAAATTAAAATTTTTCAATTTCAAAATGACAGTTATACAAGATGGCCGCTTTGTTTAAAATTTCTCGTTCCAATTTCCACCAAAAAAAACATTTTATCAGAACAAATTTATCTACATATTCAAGCAATGACATAGACATTTTATGTAACTCTGTTTTTGCGTTCAAAACCATTTAAACCGTACCATCCAATTAAATGTCGGTACTTGAAAGAAATTCCTTGAAACCTAACCTATACTGTCTCCTGGTAATGATGTTGCCATACTTTTAGCTTGTATTTGTTAGCGTCATTGTAGTTTATTGCAGATTTTTCTTGAAAACAGTTCATTAAACAACAACAATTAAAATAGAAGCAAATAACTTCAGAGAATATAACTGTAAAATTTATACAAATTTTAAATATTTATAAAAATATTACTAAACTTTACACAACTTTACATTCGATACTTTTTATCTCTGAAATAGACACATCATTTAACACTTAGATAACCCAAACCAACTGACAACATCTCCCAAGTCCAATTTTCCAATTTAAGTAGCAGTGAATTTATTTACAAAAACAACACAGTGGTATTCCTGTTTGCTCAAGCAATTATCACAAAACTGATAACAACAGAAGACTTCTAAGATTAACTACTCAGTCATAAAATGTGGGGTATATTTCATTAAGTCAAATGAACTGCCAATGCCTCACCTCTTTCACACAAAGACCAATCAAAAATTGAGGAGGGGAAAGTGAAAAGAAAATAAAAAAGACACCTCCAACTGAGGACATACAAAATCCAGATCCTGGGGTCATGTCATTTGACCTGCCTAAGAAAAGAACACCCCTCCTGTTTTTCCCATTCCCCAACCCCCTAGAGTCGTCAATTCCTGTCAGAAAGTGACAGCAGGGTCCACTCTAAGTTCCCTCTTTTATCTCAAATTTTTATTTACACTACAAGTTGACGGATTTTGAAAAAACATTCATCAAAATCCTTCAAGTTGATGAATAATACAAACAAGATTAATCTTAAGACCCAGTGGAATGGAGAAAAAAATGTCTCGAATGATTTTTTTTTTACTTCAAGTTTTTTTTTCTCTCTCTCTCTTCTCCCCCTTTTGATGAAGTGGGCGACACGGGGTCCACTGGCCACACTGGTTGGTTCCTCAACGAGCTGCACCTGTTTTGGTCTCCCTGTGAGTTTGATAGATGATGGAACTCCTGCTGTTAGTTGGTGGACACGATGCATGGACAATTTAGGGTGGTAGTTTAAGACTAAGGATAAAATATATGAGTGTCAAGTCAAAGGTGGTGTTTTCTTTTTTTGCATATTGTGGGAAAAAAGTTTAATGAAAAAAAAGTCAAGAGTGGGCGAGAATATTTTAAATGTGATTCATTTTTAACCGGTTGCAATTTAGGTTTTTTGTTTAAATTATAAAGTAAGAAAGATGAAACATTTATAATTGTTAATAAGATTTATATTATTTCTTTTGTGGTTTTCAGGTTGGAATAAAAAGGGTATTAAAATGAATTAGGCTTATTTTGAGTTTTTTCTGATTAAAATACATCAAACTCTTGCAATACTTAATTAACAAAACAGTTGTATTTTATTTAAAACACCTTTTAAAATAAAATTTTCTTGAGAAAGAGGAATTTGAATATTTGCAATTTCCAAAAAAACACATAAAAAGCACTTTAAAGTAGTTTATTAAGTCACTTTGTTAATACCAGATTGATAGTCAATTAAACATTTACATAAATCAAAAAAACTCTTAATTGAACCACTTAATAATTCATACTTAATTAATTGGCATAGCAAATCCTTATCAAGCATTACTTCCATTTTTTTATGTTTATTGTCCACTTAATTTTAATGATGTGTTAAGAACCATTAAAACAAAACTCAAGTCAATGCATATCTAAACTAACACATAATTTGTTTGACCTTAGCAAAAGTCAAGGTTAGGGATTGTCAAGAATGTCCCCATGCTCGAAAAACCCCTTCCATAGAACCCCTGATGTCCTTTTGCAAAATAAATTCCACACTTTCCAATAGCTTATTTAAAAGATTACACTTTCTAATCCAATAATGACACCCACCTGCACTAGCTAAGTCTCTGAGAATATTAAAAACTCAACCATTCATCATTTGCACGAGGAAAAGTTAGTCAAACATTCCCACACAACTCAGCTTGTATGACACAGCCTTGGGCACATAACTGCTCTAACCCTGAAATCGCTTAATTAAAACAAAGAGTAGATTTTTCTCTAACAAGCTGCTGTCACCACATATCTAGACGGACCTACCACCACTGACACACGAAACGTGTTTGCTCGTCACGTCGTTACCCCATCACGCCTGCGCAATCATCTTGGTTGAGTTATGATGGCGGCGTGCACGCGCGCTTATCGCCTTAACCCATCGGCTTGTTGCAGCGGCGCCAATAAATCGAGTCGCGATTTACGAGTCAGATTAGTCCAACCAATTATTCAGCAAACAACTCGTTCTGCCCACGTTTTAGGGTGAAATAAGCTTTTGGAAAAGAAACGGATCTAGATAAACCGTGTTTCGGTTTAAAGTTTCGAAAAGCGCCGTTACATTTCGATAAAATTGCAAGAAATAAATGATGATATAAAAATGAGAAATGTTGAGATCTGGGAGTACATTTTCTCGGTTCACATGACCTATAAAATGCTTAAAAGTAAAATAATAAAGCTAATGTTTGCTGATTTCAAGGTCTTAACACCGATCGTAAATAACCGTTGATTAAAATGTTTTGAGATAATTTTTTTCTCGTTTAAACCTGTGTGGGGATTACTTTAAAAATAAGCAAAGGTTGCTTGTGTATTCATGATTCGTGTGTTGTGATTATGATAACATTTTGCAATTTATTTTTTTCTCAACATGAGTAAAAGTTCACCTGCTCTTCATTCTTTGCTTATCTTATCTTGTAAACACAAAACATTTTGCGTTTTCCCGTGTAATATTTCTCTTAATTTACTAAATAATTAATTCAACTGTCGTCACTGTATTTTTTAAATTAAAATAACACGATATTTATAGAAATTAATAAAAATTTATAAAAACAAACAAATATTTAAATAAATAATCGCACAATTCGCAATATTTCACCAATTTATAAATATCATAAATAATACTTTCACCACAACAAGTTGACCTCAAATTCCTATAAGACAACACCACCTATAGCCAAAAACCAACTCAGCTATTAATAGTACATTAAACCACTTAAAAATCCAACCACGAGAATAAAAAGTAAAAAAATACTATCTCAAAACTCGATCTAAGAATTAAACAAGTCAACTCGCACTCCCATAACAAACCGGCAAAGATAAAAGAAAAAATATGAAAAATACATCTTTCGTTATCGTTCGAAAAACATTCACACAACCACAAGCCTCCTCCGAACCACTTGGCTGATGATTGACGAGTTTATCGAAATCGGGTGGAAGAGAGACCCGTTTTTCGCCCCTTGTCTCATTATCTTTACTTTTGTTTGTTTTGTCTTGAGGGGAGGAGAACTCGGGCGAAGGCCGACCATCAACCAACATTCCAGGGGCCAAGGGCCTCCATATTGCCCCGAGGAATTGATGATTGGTGATTTCAATCTCCTCCTACATGAGAATTCATTTTCCTACAGGGAACAATCAGCAGAAAAGTATGAAAAAAATTTATTAGGCGCGTAAACATTTTTCGCGCTCAGTGAAAAGCAAACATCTTTAAACAAGGAAATTTATTTTATTTCTGAGCCAGAAAATGATAGTTTTTTTTTATCACGTATAAACAATGAAGTGTTAAGCTGAGGGGGATTTTAAAATGGTAATGAGATTGTGCACAGGGAGAGTCGCAAAATGAACCTCGTTAACCATGTCGCCCATGGCCAGGGCGGTGAACATGGGTTTAACTCATGACTTGGGCTCAAACTGTTGATTTTTATCAGCCCGTAGAGCGAATATAAAATACAACAGTTGCAAAGTAAGCCGCAAATCCACTTCAAAGAAACGCCGCTCTACTGATCAACCACCCGGGGTTGATTCGGTTTCTTGAGCACCGGCATTTTGCCAACATTTTTTTCCCGGATTTTACATTCCCCGTAGTTAAATCTCCGTTGTAGTCCAATTTTCTAAATTGTCTGCAACAGAAAATTTTTTTTCTTATTTTTTTCTACTCTTATTTCCTACATTAAAAGAAATTACTTATTTTTAAATTTATTGCATCAAATTTAGCGATTTTATGCATACGAAATACGGAATTAGATTAAACACAAGCGCCATTTTTTCAGCTTATTCGAGCAATATCGGACTCGGAGAAACAGATTATTTCCTAATTATCATTTTAAAATTTAATATCAAACGAAATTTATTACAAAACACAGCCCAATGTTTATTATTGAAACTAATTGCATTACAGAAAAACAATTTATTACAGTTTAAATTATATTTTTTCAAAGTGAAAATTTCTTCCCACTCAATTATACAGTGAGAAACTAGTGTTGATTTAACTCAAACTCGTGTTATTAATTTATTTTTTTTTAATTCTCAGCTGTCATCTTTGATGAAGTGTTTGTTTTATACAAGATAGGAAATGAGTGCATAATGAGAAGAAAAAAAAATACTTGCATTATATCAACATTAAAAAAAATTACATGCATCCTTGTTAAGAATATGACGAAGGCCTTCACGCTGGGTAGTTTGCAAAATGAAATTATATACTTAAATTTTTACACATTTATCAGCTGTTGCGTGCTCTGTCATTTCCACCCCCTTTTGCCAGTCACTCTTGGTTGCCCCTAAACCGGTTCCCTCGCCATAGGAAGCCATGAGGAATTTTTACGCCAAATTTCAGTCCATCTGTTGTCTTCGAACAGAAGCGAATGTTTCTTAATTTTAAAGAGAGTTTTAAATATTTGCCCAAATTGCTTGCATTTTTGCAGGAATCAAGAGCTAGAAAACTGAGTGGAAATCGCATTCCTAGGTGTGTTTGTGTTCTGAGCACCTGGAAATGGGGTGATTATCTCAATAGGGGTCTGGGACAATCAGAGGGTGATTTGGGGTGACTCTCAGGTGACAAGAGTCTTCTGTCATGTGAGGTCAGACAATGGTTGAAGAATTTAACTGAGTGACAGTGATTGGGAAAATGTCGAGTAAAATTTAGGAGACATGGGTTTTTTTGTTTCCTTCTTTTGGGTTTGTTTGTGTACAGTTACAGAGTTTGTTGCTGTATAAATTACACTTTAGAAACTTAAAACACAAGTTTGTTACATTTTTTTATAAATAATTTTTTAAAATAATTTTTTAAAAAAATTAAAAAAATTGTTTTGATCTTTGTAATTTATTTTTAAACATTAAATATGATATCTGAATTAAAAAATTGAAAAATTAAAAAATTAATTAAAAAGAAAATGTTTATATAAATATTTTTATATTTTATCTAAAAATTAAAACATTTCACTCTTATTTTTACTCTTATTTTTACTCTATTTAATTATATTACAACACAAAACCTATCAAAACACTACATCATCTTTATCCCTAATGAATATTACTCATATGTATCCAACTAAGCATCTCAAGCAGGTGTTGCAGACATAGATATGTTGGCGCCTGTAAAGTCATCATTAATTCAACAGGTTTCACCTCAGTTCATTAAAGCAAACATCTTTTTCTATCCTTTTTTCCACTATGAAAAACGCACACCTCATTTTGCGTGCAAGTCACATGACTCAAGTGCACTCACTTCTCAATTCTCAATACTCAAAACCCCAAATACTTGATCAGATACCATCAGTCAAGTGACACAAGTCCACAAAACCCATCAACTTACAGCCAAAGCCTCATTAAGCAATCGGTCACAGGTGGCGCCATTCGTCCCTCCCTTTTCGTATTTCCCTTACTCGCTTCCCCCTCTCAAGGAAGCATTAGGAAAAAAAAACATGCAATGGAAATGAGATTTACATAGTTTTGCAAGCAAAAAATATCCACATAAATATGCAGGCTTATTATAAGCAGCGGTGATGTCATGGGTTTAAAGATTCGGAGCAATGGTCACGCTTTTATCAAACAGAAAGTTGAAGATTTATCAAATGTTGTTGATATTTTTTTTCCTGACCCCTGGTTGGTTTTAGTTTGAGTAAAGTTGTGGTCGTTTATTTGAATTTTCGATGTTGCTGTTAGATAAAAGTTTGAGGCTTACAATTAGGGAGAGGGAGAAGCGATAAGGATAATAACGGTGCAGTGATGACCCTCATTAAAGTTACATTTCCTCTGTGATGTGCACCACTGATTTGGACATGGTTTAAATTAAGTTTAATTTAACTGGGTTATTAAAAGTTACGAGGGGAAATGCTGGATTAAATAACAAGATGGAGGTTTATATAATGTTAAGAATAAGATAGAAGTGTAACTGTAGATGACCGGAACCACATCCGTTACGATTTAATTTTGAAACATGCAGTTTCATGGAAGTATTTTCGTGAAATAATTTTCGGATTATTATTATAAGGATATTCTGCGAATGTAAACGTGTTGAATAAAGAAAAGATTCTTATTTACATTCGGTCAAAGTTCAAGTAGATGACCAAGATTAATAAAATGTTTGACTAATTTAGATTTATAAGGTCAAACCAACAATTTAAGGAATTTAAGCTGAAAAGGGCAATTGATATACTTGACCTCTTTATATATAACAGCATTAAAGGTTTATTAACTCGACTGAACAAGTTGTGCAGTATAAATCTGTATCATGAATGAATAATTAACGAATAAAAAAGATTGAATGAAGCTTCTCCGGTCCATATACAAGGATTGCAGTGTTTTCATACCAGCATATCCTAAAATTATCTCACTTATCTTTATGCCACACTTTATTTTACTTCCTTCAAGGCAATGGAGTAGTATAAAGAGTCTTTCATCACTTTTATGATGGTCAAACTGAGTTTAGCACCTTCTTTTAGGTTGTTAAGTGATCATAACCTAGCAGGTAATAAAAATTAAGCTGTTACAAATTACTAAAATACTTAAAAATTTCTCATTCTGTGTCTGATTCTGATTAAAGAAAAGGTAAACAAACATTTAAGTGCAAAGTGTTTTATTTATTTATATAAAAAAATATAAACAAAGACATGATTAAAGCAGCAATGATACAAAACTGTGATTAATTCATTTCTTCATTTTAAGAAAAATTATGTACAATTTTTTTTCTTATTTACAAATTATTCACCAGATTTTGAAAATCTGATGAAATATAATATAAAACGATGACATGATTGTTTAAAAATGAAATGTCACTTTTAGGAACCATTTCTCAATTTTTGCTGGTCAAAAGTCATCAAAAACTGGTCTCGATTTATCCATTCAATATAATTTGTGGTTAAAAAAATTCACAGAGTTCAATTTGGCATTGTAAGTGCAGTGAATGGACTGAAAAAAGTCTTTTATCTTGAAAATAAACTCACACAGCTGTTTCGCTCCCATTTTTGGCAAGTGGCAATTTGATGCGAGGATCCAACACGATCACATGTTTACCTGGAACAGGCAATAAAAACGAAGGTGTTGGCTTTTTCCTGTACAGAATCCTTTTCCCCAACTGTTGCCAAGTATCCAGACTCTTCTTCGACCAAATCCACATTCCACTCGTGATTCCAATCACCAAAGTCATGAAAATCTTCAACATAAAAACCTCCAAGTTCGGTTGCGATTCACTCGCAGCACTCAACCAATTCTCTCTGTTCGAATATTCATAAACATTGGTTCCAAACACGCAAACAGCAGGAATCATGTACAAAAGACTAAAAATCCCAATACGGAATAGAAAAACTTCCGCTTTCGACGTTATTATCGACTTTCGATGACTTTTCGTGCGCAGAAAACCGACGAGAATAAACCCAGCGCCGAAAATCAGGTACACAAACTGAGGTACTAAAACGAAAATAAACAAACTCAGAGTGCTTTGTTGTCCAACAAAACACGTGGCAGTGAGTTCGTCTGCATCAACAACCCTCATAACTAACGCAGCGATTGTCTGAGCTGCTGGAAGACCCCATGCACAGAGATGAAACAAACTGCTGTGTCTTTCTATTGATTCGTGGCTCCAATTCAGTCCTTGAGTTAAGTACCACGTGAGGGAAAGAATAACCCACCATACACACGACGCCATACCGAAATAATAATGCAATAAAAAGACGATAACGCAATTTGTATTACTCAATCTTTCTTGTACAAGCACTTGACTACCCCTTACATCTGCTGCTATGCACGCAATGTCTTCACGACCCGCTCCAAACCGTACCAAATGTCCTATACTGTACAGATTGTAGGTTATGGCGATGAAAATGATGGGTTTTTCCGGGAATTTGAACCTCGACGAATCGATCAGAAACGTGAGAATCGCGATAAACGTGGTGACGTAGCACAAAATGGCCCATACGGCGACCCACACTTCGGCGAACTGTTTATCTTCGGTTCGAAACAAAACATTTGCATGACACATGGGTACACATCTCTCGGTTCTGTTTACAAAAACATACATATCGCCATTTTTGTACTGTACACACGGATCCTGCGCGGGTACCACCAATTCCGGGCGAGCTGGGGGTATTATTGGTGGTTTTGTGGGGTAGTGTGACACATGCCCCGCTCGTTGTCTCCCCCCGTAGGGCCTGCGACCGCCGTATGGTGGGTAGAACGGGTCCCTTTCTGCACTCTCCTCTCCGGGTCCAACCATGCACATGTGGTGCTGATTATTTTCTGGGGGGAACTTGGAGCAATTAAGAGCTGAAGGCCAGGGGAAACCGAACTCCTGCAGCACGGGTTGACATCGCGATTGGACCACGTCGCACAGAGATCGGCAGGGCCCGATGGGCACGGGGACTTTGTCCGTACACATGGGAACGTACACGGAGCAGAGGAATAAACGTAACTGACTCGAACATCCGTATTGAATCAACGGTGAAAATGTTTGTAGCTGCATTTCCGCGTCTTGCTGCAGTTCGTGGCCCACTAAATTCGGCATGCTGGTCACATTGTATCCAAGTCCGCGGCACATTTCGATCCGAATCGGATCGCAGGTCGGTGTTAGGGCACCAGCGACGGTAAACTCGAGTAAGATAACGATAACAAGCGGCACTGACCACATAACGCTGGCTTCCATGTTGGTCTTCGAGCCCTTGGAGCCGCGAATCGAGTGATTTGAACAGCACGAGCGATGGCTGTGGTATGAGCTGGTGGCTGGCAGGTCTGTGAGTGTTGTGTCTCTTTCTTAGCCAATGGAGCGAGAGTTGTTAAGTGGATGCCACTCCTTTGCGTGGTGGGTGAGTCGAGGTTTGCTATTGGTGGCAGCAGGGGGCAACGCGCGGGAAATCAGAAGGGGAGATCTAAGGTCTTGAGGGCAGTGAAATGAAGAGAAGTGGTCCTTGTTTCTCTCTGCTTCTCCCCCCTTGCGTGGAGATAAGCAATTCCCGAAAGTTGTGGGCTTTTGTTTAGGTGGGAATGCAATGAATGTTCGTTTTCAAACGTTTAGATCATAAATTTTTTTATTAAATGGACTCAATGTGGTTTACATCATAGTGGTTTCTTTATTTGGGGGTAATTTGGTAAATGTTTTAGATTAGGTTTGTTTGGATTTTATTTTGGAG
>JAQFZN010002652.1:0-10820 GCA_034687075.1 Geophilus carpophagus | reverse complement strand
ATATATTCAATTTTGTTTTATTTAATCAGTTCCAAGTTGAGATAAATACATTTATTGTAATTATTCTCTTTAACTTGTTGCTAGAGGTGTTAACATGTGTTTTTGTAGTCGGTAAATGGGCACCAGGATTATTAATCTCTGATAATTTTAAAATTATTGTAATTGCAGTTAATGACTTGGCATTAATATAATTATGTATTGAATAATGATTTATTACATAGTTATCATGTCATTGTTACAATTATTTTATCTATATTTTGTTCTGAAGAAAATTTAACAAACATTCTCTGTAAATTTTATCCAAAATATGTCTTCGAATTCGAGTCCGACCTTATCACACTTGGGACCAGAAGACTTAGCTCGTCCAGTAGATTGGAAAAAACACAATGGTTTCAATACGTATGCTTTTTATCCACCTGTTATGTATCAATATCCTCGTGGGCTTTTGCTTTACACTAAAGGAGGTAAAACAAAAAGATAAAAAATTAATTTTAATTACCAAGAGTAAAAAAAATGATATAGAAATAGATCGAATGCAAATGACATACAGAACACACGAAAAGACCGAAATACCGAAAGACAGTGAAATTTTTCCTGCTAAAACTGTGTGGCCGCCAAAAGTAGAAAGTAAATTTAAATTAAGTCCTGAAATGGAAAAAAAAATTGGAGATATGACATTTGAAGAAATTCGTAATACGTATCCATTTGATGCGAATGCTCCTGCAAGTCCTTTTTTAGATAAGTAAGTAGCGAGAAAATTGAAAATATTTTCTAATTCAATTATTTTTTCATTTATTTTCTTCTACAAAAATAAAATTCAACTAGACGATTAATCTCAATGAGTCACGAAGCATCTTGGGAATGTGATGAAACTAAAGGTCAAACTGATGAACAAATCTTAGCAAATTTGGGCTATCCTACAGTATTATCGCGGGATGGAAAACAATGGAAGAAAAGTCAATTTCCAGCATTGCATTCTGATGGTTATCACTATATTCATCCATCATGGTATTACCAACCGTCGACTCATATCAAATATGAAAATCCGAATAAAATGACATGTATCGTAAAAAATCCGATAAAGGGTAATAATAATAAAAATGACGAAAATTTTAACGTTATAATTCTTTTTTCATTGCTTTATTACAGAGAAAATTGAAACTAACGAAGACGAGTAATGATGTACAAAATATCTAAAAATTACTTATTGGCTATTTACATCGTTACTTTATATATCAATTCAAATTTGCTCAGTTTCTTCACTATTTGGTTAATTTCTGTGTCATTTCTGGAACAGCCTAAAATGTAAAAATAAAAATAAATTTTAGAAAAACAACGATTAATTTTCTTATCTTAAAAACTGAACAATTACTTTAAACAAATCCGCAACAAGTCCATAATCAGCCACTTGAAAAATCGGAGCTTCAGGATCTTTATTAATTGCAACAATCGTTTTGCTATCTTTCATTCCAGCTAAATGTTGAATTGCACCAGAAATTCCAACAGCGATATACAATTCCTGAAATACAAATTGTTTAAATTATTAAAATTATAAATTAATTATCAAATTATCAACAGATAAATGATGTAACTTACTGGAGCAACAATTTTTCCTGTTTGACCAACTTGCATATCATTTGGAACAAATCCCGCATCAACCGCAGCACGAGATGCACCAACAGCAGCTCCCATTTTATCAGCAAGATCGTACAATAATTTGAAATTATCCCCGCTTCGTAATCCGCGACCTCCGGATATAACACGTTTTGCACTTGTAAGTTCTGGACGATCGCTTTTACTTAATTCTTGCTTTACGAAAACAGACAAATCCGTTTTCATGTCAGCACTGGGCGCTGAAATGTGATTTAAAATTAATTTTTTGATTCGTATAATAAATTATTATTATTTAAATTAAAAAAGAATTATTCCAAATGTACCATTTTCAGCAGAAGCTGAACCTCCCTGAGTTTTAGCAGCTTCAAAGGCTGTTGTACGAACAGTTAGAATTTTAATTGGATCTAAACATTTCAATGTCATTAATGCGTTTCCTAAATAAAATAAAAATAAAAATTAAATAAACAAAAATGAATACCAAAAAAAAAACTTAAAAAACCTGCATAAATTGGTCTCACAAATGTATCTGGTGCAGTTATAGAAATGACGTCAGATATGGGCGAAACATCAAGCGTAGCAGCAACTCGTGGAAGTAAATTCTGTAATTTTTTCATGTTTGTAAATAAAATTTACTATTTTTCTATTCGGATTATCAAAATTGATACATACTTTGCCAAAAGCTGTTGCACCGGCTAATATATGCGTAAATTTAAATTGATTGTGTGTTGCAATGATTAAGGGTGTCAAACTTTCAGGTACAAATCCCTTTAAAGCTTCGTTTTCAACGAAGAGAATCTTTGACACGCCTTCAACTTGCTTCAATTGATCTACAATCTAAAAAAATATATATTTATATTAATTATTTTAAAAAAATATTTTATGGTGATCTATACTTACTGATGTAACTTTTGTACCAGCAACAAGACATGTAACATTACCACTAATTTTCTTGGCGGCTGTTATGGTATTTAAAGTAGCTGCAACTAATTTTTCGTTGTCATGTTCAGCTATTACTAAGGAACTGTTACTTCTCGCGATGAACAGCAACTGAATTAAATTATGTGATAAATTATTGCTTCTTTTAATAAATAATTATGTTTTAATGTATATGTTTTTTTACCCGTGTCAAATGTCTGGAAAAAATCGCTGAGTTTCGTGTAACGCCAAACATTTTTAATCGTCCTTTTGCGAGTCGGAAGTAAAGGTAAAGTGACTATTCACAGGACGATACTGTTAGATTAAAATTTTCCCAAAATTGTTGTGATTTACTTATATCTTAAAACAAACTCCATGCATTTAAATAGTTTTTATTTATAAAATTAATTTTAAACTAAAAAAATTAATAAATAAATTACAAATGCTGTTCTTTGCCTAGAATTTAGAAAAAATTAATCGTTAAGATTTTTGTCGGTAGATGTCAAAACAATCTTCAATGGCGTAATCGTTTTTTTTTAATTTTCGATTTTAAATAAATTGATAAATGAAAATAAATCGATAGATATAAAAAAACACAGTTTTTCAAAAATATTACTTTAAACAATTTTTTAAAAGTTTTAAAAAACGTTGACTTTACATTATTTTTGCCACCTCAGCGTCATAAAAGATGCAACGTCCGAAAAACAATAAATTTAACCAATTTTGTCCGATATTAAAAACAATTCTCTATATTTTGTGCGTGCTTCGTCTTTGAATATTACCTTCATCTTTTAAAACTACAATACGAAAAACACAATTCTAAGTTAATGAATTTGATCCCTCAAAACTTTACATCAATAACAAACTTTAGTAATTTAAATCACACAACTATTTGAATAAAAAATTAATAAAACGAATTTTGATCTTCAGCTCGGTTATAAAATAATTTCCAAAGTAAATAAAATTTTTATTTTTTATTTTCAATATTGGATTAAAATTTTCCGTAATGAAATTCAGTGCAATCATAGTATAATTAGCAATCATCAAAGTTTTCACTCTATTCTTCAGCATAACCTCTCTTCCATTTTATGATCTTCTTTTCTACGGAATCCTGCTCGTATAAAATGGTTTATGTTGAATTTAAAGGCTTACAAAATACTACTAAGCCTGACGATTATATTTTACAAACAATTTTTATTACTGCAGAATAATAATGAAATTGCTTTTTTCAATTATTGAAGAAAGTTTATAATTCATCATTACCTCTTTATTACTTCCCACATCATTTCTTAAGAAATCATCTTATTTTAAATTAATATTATACCAGTGGCAAAGTCTGATCAATAAAACCAAACTTTAAAACATCAAAAAATATTTTGTTAATTTTTATTATAATTTTAATGCACCTAAAGTTTTGCTTTATCACGTTTAATTAGCTCTTATATTGCATCCATTAAGATTCCACCTAATTTAATCATCAATCTTAATAAAAGCAGGAAAAGTGTTGGTTAAATTACATTTTATTACCATTTAATTTCAGGTAACACCAATTTACTTTTTTTTTTTATTAAAATTGACCAGTTTGAATGGAAAATTCCATCCTGTTCGTGGCTTTTGTTGAGATAGTAATAAAGTTTTACTGTTTTATTAGCTTGGAATAACAGAATATATCAATTAATCGTTGAATTTTATTACTCTTTTCACCAAGTTAAAAACAATAAACGATTATTTAGTTTCAACACTTCTGAAATAACTTTCAAGGTAACTACTGGGAGGCCATACTTGGTAATGCCTAAAAGCTGATACGGAAACGGATGTACGGTGCTCAAGTGTACAATCTACCTTCTTTGTGTTGGCGATCTATCAATCTAATACGATAAAATCAATCAAATTACCTCGTAAAATTGGGTAATAGGATATATGTACAAGATATAAATCACTTATTAATTTACAATAAGTAGTGACTAGGGCCTGGATAATAGGAACTAAAAAAAGTCCAAACAGGCAGACAAAAAAGACGTTAAAAATACAAAATAGGCACTAATAGGCACTAAAAAGCAAAAAAGGCATCAAGATATTATAAGTTTTAGTTATCAAATGGTCTATCGGTTTACACACTTGTATTATTTATTCATTCAAATTCAAAAAACATGATGCAATTATGTATTTTTCTAGTTTTTCTGTAGTAAAAGAAGTTCTGTTGTCAGATAAAATGTTTTTAAGTCGGGAAAATGATCTTTCTACATCACATGAAGTAATAGGGTAATACTTCATAGACGCCAGTTGTTTAGAATCAAATTTGACCAGATTCAGAACCCCTTCACCCTTCAGTATTGTTCATATATCATTTGAGCTTTAACTGCAATTACGTGTAACAATTACGTCATTGTTTCACTTTGTGAAGCTCTTCCTGTCATTTATTTTAGCAAAAGCAAGCCAAAATGATGGAAAAATTGTTAAAATAGAAAAAAAATCACAATAAAAGGCAATTATAGGCATTAAAATGTCACTGAATTGTAAATGACGCAGTGTGAGATTTCTAATAAAGTAAAAAAGAATAATAATAATAATAATTACGACAAAAACTTCACTTTATTTCAACAGTTTTGGAATAAATTGCTTACTTCTGGTATAATTGATATTTTCTCGATTGCAGTCTATACTTGCAACCGCTTTTTCAATAATTAATCGTAAACTAAGTCCGAAGAACGTGACGAGAAATCAATTTCACACTCGCCTCTTTTATAATTTATTATCAGCAGTCGCTTTTAGTTTAGTTGCTTGTAAAGTCGGACTTAAGTTTTGATTAAATTAACGTTGAACGATTCGACAGAACGTGGCTTGCAAAGGATTTAGTTGCACGTTTTCTGTGTTTTGTCTTGATGGAATTTGCAAGGCCTAAACGAGGGGTGAAAGCTTGTGTGACGATTTAATGCGACTCACGAGCCAGAACCGAAATTTGAAAAACAAAAAAAAGAAAGAAATAGTACAGTGAATGACGCGAAGATCTCTTGGTTTTGCCAAAGATTAAGTCTTCCGTTTGTCTCTTGTTTCATTTGGCATCTTTCCGACAAAATTCAAAGTTGACCTTCAACTTTTTTTTCATTTTCTTTTGCAGAGTGTTCTAATAAATAATGATGGTTAAAAGGAAAAAAAATAGATGAAATTTATAAATTTAAATTCGTGTTTTTTTTCCCAATTGTATTATTTAGGCCGAAAATAATGGGAAAGGAAGTAAAATGAAAAATTGATAGCAACTATAAAGAAAATAAATTTGAATTGAAGAATATGATTTCTTTCAAGACAAAGTGGAGTTGGAAAGTAATAAATATTTTATCATTAATATTTTAAAATGTTTTGCTAATTTATATTAAATGGATTTATATGCAATCTAGTTTCTCAATGTGGATTTTGTAGCGAAAATGTGCATAATTTTTCAAAGAAAAATGAGAAAAATGTTCGGGGTAGAAAAAAAAGAGAAATTGTCTGAAAATTTTGATTTATATTTGAATTTTTAAAGCTTTTAAAACGCTGACTAAGAATTTTCTATTTAACTAATACATTGGACAGTAATACAAGAAAAATTCTTTTTTTTCTTGTATTACTGCATTTACAGCAATTTTGAATTTTATTGCTCATTTGTGGTTTATAAAATCACAAACTACAAATGAAATTCAAATTTATTAATTACAAATCATAGTGTCAGCACAATATACAACTTCATTCAAAGTTTGTTCTGTCATAAATCAGCAAGTGTAAACATTAGCTGCCTACCTTTTACTGTTGCTTGTCACACGAGTTAATGGACTTTCGCAGTTGGTAAACAGTAGAAACCACAAACTGTACCAACTGATGGTTTATGGTTTTTGATTAGTTTAACGTCTCTTTGATTCCGTGGTTAATGTTAAATACAAATGTTGAAACCTAGAATCTTCAGCAACTTCTCAGAAATTTAGCCTATTACGAGAACTTTGTCGCCATTGATGACTGTTTAATGCGCTATGTGTGGAGTAATATAGGATTTAATTTGCTTTTCTACGAAAAAAATAATCCCGCATGATTTGAACCTTCGACTTTGAGTCTATATTAATTGAAGACAGCTGCATAGACATATTTTTATTTAAGTTAAGAGGATTATGTAGTGATTTAGTAACTTTTCATTGATGGTAATTGTGATTTAACTGAGTGAGGTGGCTTTAAAAACCAGTTAGTTTGCTGTAAATTGAATTGTTGCAACATGTTAAAGTAAGAAAAGCAGATGGGATTGTTTTTGTTTAGTCTAAAAGTAAACACATCTAATGTTTATTTCCTTTTTCTTTCTAGACAAATAAAAACGACAAGAAAAAATTATGATGTTCGACTTAAAATAGATGAACATGAAATTTATTGAAAAATAAAAGAAAAAATTATTTGTATGTTATTAATAGGAAGTTTAGATAAAGATTAATTTTTTCACTCTTTTTGGGTGACGAAATGCAAAAGAAGAATATAAAATTAAAATATTTTTCAATTAAAATTTCATGAAATTAAATTTAAAATTCTTATTGATATGAATGTTTATTCTATCAATGTTAGGATTGTCTGGCCTTAAGGGCCGAGTAAACATTACCAGCAAAAGAAATAAAAAGTACTGCTTACTGAATTGTAAATGTAAAGTTACTGTAAATTTATGTTCTTCTCTTTGTTGTTTTCAAGTTTCAATCGAGTTTTTACTGGTATTGCTGAGTTTGTTTTGAAATTTAGACACCAGGAAATAAGCGAAAATCTCACCCAGATATTAACTGCATTTTCAACTGGTGATTTAATTTAAATTTCTCCATTCTTCCAGTTTTTGAAATTATACGCGTAAAATTAGTTTAAAAATATTTTTTGTTAATTAAAAACTAACGAAACAAAGTTTACAGTTTTTAATGGATAAAAGTTAATTTTTCAAATAAAGTTAAATAATATTAAATTATTTTTGTATAAGTAATAATTCTATGTGAATCTATATAAATTTAATTATTAATCAAAATAAATTTAAAAGAAATACCTTTATAATAAAGAAAAAGTTTTGAATATTCCTCAAACTTTGACTGAAAAATAATGACAATTCCTTTGAGTCTGTACTAAAATAAGAAGCAAAAAAAGATAATTGCTTGTTTTTAAGCCCCAGATATTGATGAAAGAGAGGGAGAAAGAGAGAAAAAAATATGCCAATTTGCGAACATGGAAAATAAGTTTTAAGAAGACGGAAATTGACTTTAGATCCAAATTTAATCCGTACAAAATCTATTCAAATTTGACTCGTTTACACAACTGAATTCACCATTTACTCGTTGCAAATTGTTAATGTGATTCAATTTACATGTGTCACTCAAGGCCGATTTATTTCCTTTTCCAGTGGCTCCCTCTGTGTTAACACTGCGCCAAAGAACAGAAGAAAACCCGCGTTCCGGCCACCGCCCCCGCAACTGACAACACGCATGCTTACGTGCGCGTAACACAGCTCCATTCAGCGGCCAAACACTGAAACGAACGCGTCTGGTACCTCGAACCGGCAGTCCCGTTTGCACTGTGCACAAAGTAAGTCTAATTACATCGTTAATACCAACACTTATTATCGCGGGATTAGGCTCTTTTGTTAATCCCATTATTAATCTCTGGATCAGTGGGTTTGGATTCAGGTTCGCTAAAAAGAGGATGGCACCAAAAGTCTCTCTCTTGTTTTATTGACATAGTTTATTTTAGAAAGCAGCAATGGAATGGCCCACATTATGTCAAATTGGAAAGTGCATTATTTATCAACTTCTAATTTTGTATTTATTTAAGTGTTGGTTTTAATTTTATTTTTATTTTTGAAATTTATTTTTATTTTTTTATTTTTTTTTAATTTTTTAATTTTTTTTATTGTTTTGAAAAATTAAAATTGAATTTTAGAAAATTTTGTTTTCTTTAAGGTTTTTTAAAGGGTTTGTTTTAAATTGTGTTTAAGGTTGGATATATACAGGTATATATATATATTTTTTAAAGTTTGTTGTTTATTGGATTTTCTGGGAGGTGAATAAGGTGGTTTATTGAGTTTTATTTTTAAGTTAATTTGTTTTTTTTTTTGTGGCAATTTGTGCTATTTTTTTTTAAATGTAATTTATTTTTTTAATTAGGATTATTTTGGATTTTTTTAATGAGAATTTTAGCTACTTTAATACAATTTGTGATCTTGTATGGTCTTATATGGTTTGTAAAGTGGGATTTCGAAAACTTTTGCAATTTTTTATAAAGTTCGATTTTTTTCAATTTATTAGTTTGTTTTTATTAAAATTTAAATTTGATTAGATTTGAATTTAAAGTGATGGATTTATGGATTTTGTAAAAGATTTGAAGAGCTTCTTTAAAATTTTGATTTTGTATTTAATATTTAAAGTAATAATATTGATAAATTTAAATATAATCGAAATATGAATTTAATTTTATAAAATTAATCAATTTTTTTCTACTTAAATTTAAATTTACATTAAAATCATTGATTAAATCTAAATTTAAACAGCAATAAATATTCTGAAAATATATTTCTTAATGTAAATAAAATAAACATAATTAATTCATCATTAAATTAAAATAAACCAAAAAAAATAATCAAAATACATAAAAAAAGAATACAAACAAATAAAAAAAAGAATAAAAACAAATAAACACTATCAAAAACCCAAAACAATTCTCTTGACAGATAAAACAAATAATTGACCTAAAAGAAAAATGGGAGTACAATTTCTCATCGGTCGATTATTATTGTATAAAATAATCGTGGAAATAACATTAAATAATATTTTTTTACATGAGTATTCTAAAAATACATTTCTTGGAATAAAGGAAATTGATTATACCCAGAAACTTAGTACCTTTTTAAAATGCAAGGTGTAAATAAGAACATGTGTAGTTAAATCAAAAAGCTCCGCCTTGAACCAGCCGTGAAGCTTCTCTGCATGCACTGAACAGAGTTGGAGCGTGCGCCTGTGACCTCAATTTGAAGTCTTATCATATTTTTTCCACTTTTCATATTTACATTTTTTCCTCACTCTCAAACTCACTCATTTTTAAAACGATTATTTTCTATAAGTTTAATAAATTTATATGATTGAGTAATTTTTTCTAATAATTTAATGTTACAAACATTTCTTTCTGTAGAAAATCATTTATTTTTCTAGTTATAATGAAAAATCAAAACGAATCGAAATAAGGACAGTGTATTTTGAAGGGATCCTTGTAACCATGACAACATTTACCACCCCTTTCTAATAGGCGACGTGTGCACGGAAACACGACGTCCTTGTTTAACTATTACTACTGTTTCCGCAAACTTTTAAGACTTGTTATCGTAATAGAATTGATCTTTAATGTTTTGGTTTTGGTCTCGTTTTATATTTTTTGTTCAAATATTGTCATTTTTTTAAATTTTTTTTTGCCGAATTTTTTTTCTATATTTTTCGTCGTGTTTTAGTTTTGAGGTTGGGTTAAAGAGAATAGCTCAGTTATTTTTAAAATATTTTTTTGAGTTGAAGTCGTATGAAAATTTTATTATTTTAGTTATACAAAGGGAAAGAAGAGTTTTAAGTATGTAAATTGAGCATAAAATTTAGTGATTAAATTGTGGTAATGAAGTTTTGAGATAATTTAAACATAAAATGCGTAAAATTTTAGTTTGATTTATATGTATATGAACAATTAAAGTTGGGTTTATTATTTTTAAAATGATGACAGGATTGAAAGTTGTTGTAATAATATATTTATACAAAAAGGATTTGCTTTTTTAAATCTAATGGAAAAGTATGACTATTTTTTAATATTTAATGTGGCGTAGAGATTTAATTTAATGGGGTTGTTTATTTCAGAAATAATATGACAAGTTGTAAGAGAAATTGATTATTTTTTAATAAGAAAAAGTGAATCGAATGAGATTTAAGAAAGTGGAAAATTATAAATTTTAAAGTTGATATCTCAGTATAAAAAATGTAGATTTTTGAATGTGGGTTGAATTAGTGTTAGAAGTGAATTTATTTTATGTTAAAGAGGAGAGATGAATGGTTTAAAATGAGTTACTTTGGATGTTAACTGGGATCAAGTGTTGGATTAAGTGTTGTGGGGATTGATGTGGTGATCATGTGACAGTTGGAATTGTGTAAGAATGAGATGAAATGTTAATTAATCAAGTTTTTTTCGTTTATATTTTATTTTGTAAATGTAATTGAACAAAATTAATAGTATTTTGTTTAATATTAACAAAATTAATTAATTTGATTAAAGTTAAAGTTAAA
>JAQFZN010002651.1:0-10830 GCA_034687075.1 Geophilus carpophagus | reverse complement strand
AACAAAAGTAGAGTAGGTTCTTGCACGATATTTATTCGATTATTATTTCTAAGACTTAATACATATCTTTATAACTTTAGTTTTAAATGTAACGCAAATACAAATAAAAAAAATAGCTGGAACAAAATGTATATTTTAATTAGATTTTTTTTTCTGTAAGTATAGATTTAAGTAAAGCATTGTAAGTTTAATTGTAAAATATGATATGTATAATAATATTTATTAAAATGAATTAAATAGTGCGAATGAATGATTTTTATTTGGATTTATTGATAAAATTTAGGTATAATTGAAAGTTCATTATTTTGTGAAATACGCCTATTTGGCCTTCAATAACTTAATCTTCTGAGTAGTGTAATACGATTTCACAATACGATTAATTTTTGCTGCATAGAATGACAGAAGTTTCATCAAAATTGATTAAATGAAAGTGTTTTCCTCTGCGAGTTAAGTGCTAAAGTTTCATTTCTATTACTTAAGCTAAAGAAACTCATTTTTCTTTTTGTTGTTTCTCATAAAATGAAAAAAAAATATTGAAACGAAAATTTTATTATATATAGCGATTCCTTCGGGGTATAAGGAACTGTGCGACTTATTTGCATATGGCGTTGTGGTGAAATGAGAATGGATCGAAAGTAGAATTAAAACTTGATGCAATTTTAACCGAAAAGTTTTGCATTAAAGGTTAATTTTTAGTCAAGCAATGTGATAAATTAATTATGTTTATAAGTATTGAATATTAAACTTTAGTTCGTGGAATAAAGTAGAAGAAATGAATTCATTTATTTCTTTCTGTTTGAGTAGTTTTAATTCGCTTCAACCATAAATACTGAAAAATAAATTTAAATTATTATATTGCATTTATTTCACATGTCTATTACACGGAATGAAAAATAGCTTAGAGGAAAAAGTTTATCATTTTCAATTTAAGAATAAAGACAAGTTCATATAAATAACTTAAATAAATAAAATAGATATTATTTCGTGATGCAGATGATACACAGCAAATATTATTAGTTTAATACTCCGGGAAAGAAAAACCTTGAAATGGAAAATAATTTAAATTGTATTTATTCCACATGGTATTTTCCTTCTTCAAAAATGTTTATCTGTTTGTTAATTGAAATATTTACCTATTACCTTCTGAAAAATATTTTTGACAGTCAATAATGCCCTGTTCCCACTTAAACAACTTTTTTACAAAACCCGCCCACTTTTAGAAAATCATCTGTTCACAGTTGAACAGGTTTTGTAGAGCTCAAAACAAAATGGCCGACTTTTCTTAAACTTGATTTCACAACTATAAAACACATCTGTGACTGGAATAAAAAAAATGGCCACTTTGAAAGAGTGGTTGACTAAACAGAGATTAAATTCACACTAGATATATGGTATGAAGACAAATTTAGTCTGATTTGACTTCCATGAAGCGTAATTGGACGGTATATATGAAGCCTGAGAATATTGAGCCCAGAATTTAATTAAAAACAAGGCAAAATTATATTCCGCCATGAAGCCAGAAACAACTGATCCACTTTTTTTTAGAGGCTTGGATTACATTTTTTCATGTTAGATTTCTACAAAACTGTCCACAAGTGTGAACAATGTCAATTACACTTGTAGAAGATTGAACTGGTAGACAGCAGCAGAACTACTGGAAGCAGAACCCACCGTTGCGGGGGGGAGCACCAGTTGTAGGGGGGGCAAAAATCCAAAAATTTAAAGGTCCAAAAAAAATTAAAAAAACTTAAAAACGAACAAAAATTAAACCCCTCACCCCCCCCCCCAAAAAAAAAAATATATATATATATATATATATCATCAATATCTGCGAATTTTTTGAAATTTTTGAATTTTTGAATTTTTTATAAAATTTTTTTGGTCCTTTAGATTTTTTAAATCTTTGGGCCCCTTATAGTTGGTGAAATATGTGCCCCCAGAATAAACCGCAGATTCTGCGGTGTATCTGGGGAGCACATATTTTTTCGCAGGGCAGACCCAAATTTTGAAGTTCCGCCACTGCTTGTAGAAGTCTAAACTTCTACATATGTTTAAGTAGGAACATACTATGTTCCTACTAATATGTTCAACATAGCATGAAAGGCATAGAGCCAGCGATCAATGATCAATTCTAAAATAAAGGTTGGCCTAAGAATAATTGAGTGGTGTCAAATAGAAAAGAACAAGAATGGTGCCTCTGATACCAAGCTCGTGTCACGTAAGGTTCCTTAGGGAGATGAAAGAGGGACGGTAAAATTACAGTCATATTATCTGTGTTGTTGTCAATGCTGGGCTTCTTGCTGCGAGCAAAGCAAAACAGGAAGATGCTTTGTTGAACAAAACAACAAGACTACACAGGTCGATAGTGGCAAGAGAGCCAGTGACCAGTAGCCCAACAGGCGACTATATAGTGTCAATGCGCTGTAGACACCTACAGGTCCCTAGACGTCTAATAAACGGCAGACAAATCACGTGTGGGTTATTTTAACAACTAACTTGGATTTCAAGTTGCGGTGATATTATTCAGGTGGGAGATCTCATCAAAACTCTATTACAAGTTTCACAAAAACAAACATATTATTTCACGAAAAAGTGCTGAGTATCACCATTATATCGCTATAGTGGAGTGGAGCAGGATTAAATTGCAGTACATTTGTCGTTGCCTTAGAAACCAAGATCTCAAATAGAAGATTTAATAATAAATAATCTGTTCTATTTCTTAGCTTCAAATCAGTCTTGGCTTAAGTGACTAATTAGACAACTACCACGGTGACGTAAGCTGATTATATGAAACCTTCGATGGATTACAATCACTCGCTTGATTGACATTGACGTCTTAGTAAGCAGTTCCGCTTCAAAATGTTCGCTCATGCTCAAATTAAATAAGTATAGTTAATAATAATGAGCATAATTAATATTTAAGATGAGCAATTACGAATAATTAATTATTCTAATAATAATAATAATTCTGAGTAAGGATTTCATAAGTTTAAAATAAATGCTGTTGTCAGATTACTTCAGTTGGAAAAAATTGAAAAACTTTCTACTGCTAGTACACCCACGATCCTTCGGCCAATGTTGAATGAAGGGGAAAAAACGGCATTTAGAACAGATGGCGCAACAGGCGTGCGCTGTTGCAACGACGTGCTGGTGGCGCGCACTAGAAAAGCGTTTGGCTGGCATTTTGCGTGCCATTTGGAATACTACTAGCTCGCGACCAAGAACACTACGCTTCACAAGCAATTTTAATTCACAATAATTAATTTTATTCACTAACACATAATTTTTAAATCTTTTTTTAATTCTTTGCTATTTGTTTTTAAAAAAGTTAAACTAAAGAAAGAAAAAACTTTACATAAATATTATGATGCGACTGATCATTTTCATTTTGGCTTCCGGCTTCGCGACTCTTCAAAGTTTTTCTTTGAGGCAAAATCAAGAGTCTAATGAGATTCGAGATCGGCAGGTAAAATTTTGAAACTTTTTATCTAATTATATTTGTTTCAGATCAATTTATTCATTTATATCATAATAATTATAATATTTTAGTTTCTTTTTTAATTAATAAAATAATTTTATGTTTCAGCATTGTTTATTGGTGTTTGTCAGTTTAATTGATGTGTTTTATGTAGTTTCTAAAATTATTGATAAAATTGGTACCATTCATAACATCTGCAGATTGTAAGTGTAGTTTTATGAGAAAGTGGTCTTTTTTGTCCTATAAGTTAATTGCTTTATTTTTTGCTTTTTTTTAAAAACAAAAACAAGCAGGTTAAGTTAGGTACTATATTATTTTGCACGAAACATCTGCTAACATTAGGCAAATCAATTTTTACGAGACATCTATAAATCTCCGCGATTACTAATTTTAGTACATTTTTATCTGAATTAGTTGTGTGAGTATTCGCATTAACCGTCGCTTCCGTTTTGCGACATTTTGATTGAGGAAAACAATAGTTTTTTCTTCTGATATTTGATTTCCTCACTCACAATTACGAATTTTATTTTCTTTATTGCCTATGTCTAGTAAATAACAAAAATATTGGTGTTAAGCACGGTCAAGTGTTTTTGCTTTTAAATGTGCAAGCAATTAAAACTACAGTTTAATTTATTAGACATGCTAAAAACAATTTATTTTGATGTTTAACGGTTTTTTAATTTATACTCGCATTAGATATGTGTACATTTTGTAGTGACGTCAGATTGATTGATCTTGAAAGAACGTGGGTGGAAAAGGGCAGACTCGAAAAGAGACCTAATACAACTGGATGTAAAATCTTTGTAAAAAAAAATTAAATAAATAAAACGATGTAAAAAGAAAAATTCAAAATAATGTAGGATATAAAAATTTTATTTATTTTAAACATTTTTTTGATTTTTTTCTTTGTTTTTTACTTCAAGTAAAAGAAAATTAGTTTGTGAGTGTGTGTTTTTTGAAATAAGTCAAGCTTTAAACTGAATCTTGGCAGAAGTTTAAATTGAATTGTAATACTTGAGAGTTGTAAATAAATGGAAAAAAACTCATAACTACAACTCTGCTTGAGAAGATTCAGAAGAAATTCACAAGAAAATTGTTTTTCACCGAACTTTATTTTTTTTTAATCTAAGGGAAAAAAATTATATTCTTTACATTAACCTAATTACTCTCGGGGGAATTTCTAAATAAAAATAATTAGGTAAAGTTAATAATCTTAAAGCTAACAAACACTAGCTATAATTAATCATTTTATTACTAAAACGTAAATAAAAACAAAGTTCTCATAAACGTACTTTAATTGTATATAATTTCTATTTTTAGTTAGAAAAATCTTGAATGAATCAGAAATTTAATCATATATCGTATGAATTAAAGTTGACATCAGTTGAATGATGCGTCATCTCTTTCCCGTTTATCCCCTTGAGGTTATTATTTCACTTTCCTATCATTCTATGAGTGTGATCATGTTGAAATATGACTTCGCGAAGAGGTTTTTTTATAAAATAACGAAATGTGATTTCATTAAAAAAAATTTAAAAAAAAGTTTTAAAAAGTGTATGACGAATAAGGAAAAAAAAACTTAATTGTATTTGAATGAATCTGATTTCAAGCAAAAATACATTAAAATCAATACAAAAGCGAACAAAAGGTTAAAATATTTCTCAAGGATTTGAACGATGCCTTTATAGGATGTGACTGCACATCATGTTGTTTGTCAATTGAATTTTCAAGAGAAGCAAACTTTGAATGTAATCTGAAATTGGGAACTGAATCCTGTTGTCATTCAAGGTAAAAGAAGCGTAGGATTTATATCAACCCACACGTCATCCTCGGAATAACTTTATTTTTTCTCAGTTTATGTGGTTTAAATGAATAAAACAGTTGCTACATACATCACCTTGATATTTTAACTCTTCAAACACTGAAAGACGGAAGGATGTTTTCGCAAACATGTAGAATTCACAACATATTTGTCTCAAAATTGAATTGAAAATGAAAAATTAAATTTAACATTGATTTAAAACGAAGTAACGTAAATTAATAATTTAAACTCATTAAAATAAAATCATATGCTAAATTGTGAATATTTAAATACATTTTTGAAGTAAAAAATTATGTATCTACAGTCTGTTTATTTTAATTTAATTTTAAATTTATATTTGCAGTATGTTTCTATAGAATGTTTCTTTGCTACATAAACATTGTGTGCTTGTCCAGTGAAAAATTGCTTGCTTTCACAGAGTCACTGTACAATAGAAAGGCTTAGATCAACTTTCAATAGAACCAATGTGTTGGATCACCAAGGTTATGGGGCTGCTCTGGACACGAGTCCTTCTTTGTTTGGTTTGTTTAAAATACATCAGGCTTTAGATTAAAAAAAGATATATGGCAAAATCGTGTTGGTGAATGGACAATAAGATACAATTTTTTTTAAAATAATTTTGTTGATATTAATTTTTAATTTAATATTCGATCATTTTAATTACCAATATAAACAAACGCAATTTTTTTTATTATTGTTGTTGTTTTTTTTGGTGAATGAATGGTATACCAGTGTTTTTCTTTGCACCTGTTACCCACAATTTCATTAAACATTTTCAGGCGTTTCGGGGTCTTTTTTATAGCTACACTCTTACAAACCGTTGTTAATGTAACGACTTCAAGTTGCAAGCTGTTGAGTTCGTTTAAATTTTAAAGTAAAATGTTCAAAATATATAAGAAGTAAAATGATTTAAAAATTTGTTTATTCACTCGCCGCAAGTCCGGTGAGTATCAATATCAAAAATCGATATCTCATTTTTTCAATTTATATTAATTTAATCATCAAAAATGAAAAATAAGTCAATATAAAAATAGAAAACCAATTATGTATAAAGTTTCAAACTCATTTGAATAAATTCGGATGTTTTCAAAACTCAATTTAGAATATTATTGTAATATTATACCATTTTTTTATTTCATTGAGCGTTTTATTTATGTTTAACTATAAAAAGAAAGCAAGAGAAACATATCCGTTCAGATGTATAAGCGTTATTTTTATTGCCGATGTTTTATTTTTGGCTTTACAGTTACTGGGTAATAATCACAAACTTATAAATAAGTTTAATTAATTTATTTTTTTAGTATCCCCGTTTCAAACCATTGCCGGTGTGCAGGACAAATTCAGCATGCGTATACTTGCAAGCTAATCATCGTGGTATCAACGTGCAGCCTCTGTGTGAATGTCAAGGAACACGAACTTGTCGACACGTCTGGGACTCAATGGATGGTCATTCAATTACTCAAGGCTCTGATCAATACAAGGTTTATATTGAAAAGTAATTTAAATAAACAAAAAGTACACTTTAAAACATTTGAAAGCAAAAACTCCCCCTATGCTTTCCTGTATAGCACGGACTAAGTTAATGCTTCTTATCCTGTATGAGTTTAAAATCTAAAATCAGTTTGGTTTAATTTTATTTTAAAAGGTTTGTCTATAAATATTTTTTAAATTTTATTATCAAATTACAAAGCCGTAAAATTTTAAAATTCATTAGTGAGAACTTTTCTCAGCTCCAACATTATGTAAATTAGTAAATAACATTTGTTGATCAATAATATTTGTTTTGAAGCTATTAAATATGCTACATTTTTCAAACTCAATGATTTTACTGTAAGTTTTGTGCTATTAATTAAATTAATATTTAATAAGAGTGGTGTTGATACAACTTTTAATTAACACAGTTAGACTTTTAAATATTTATATTCCTAAGAGCTTTTTTTTCGGTTAACTTTTACTGATATGATATTTATTTGACTATTTGTTTTCAGTTTTGCGACCGGGTGACAGAACCTCCCCGATGCAATCTTGTAGAATTCGCATACACCTCATTGATTGAATACTCCAAAGCAACTGGAGATATGGTTTCCTTGGCAACTCATGTGCATTGTTGGTGTCCTGAATTTCACACTTATGATTTATTCGACACTCAATTTGATGAAAATGAAGAATTTGACATTATGCTTACAAAATATACATGCCAACCGGTAAGGATTCGATTTTATTTATTAAAAATTCATCAAAACTATATTTATTAAGTTAAATTATGCACCTGTACTTTAAAAATGGTGTTCATTTATAAGAATATTTTTTCTCAATTTTGTTAACAACGTATTGGAGTTACCTTTGCTTATAAGCACGTTACTGCAGTAATGTCAACAGATTGATGGATGGTGGATTATAAGAGCACACATTGAGGATAGATTACCTTTTGATGTTTGAACAAAAACTCTAATTTTAAAGATGTGAGAAAGAGAGGTAATGCATTGAAGAAAATGAGACTGGCTTCTCTGAGTTTCCTTATTTTTTTCTCTAGTAACTGGGTAATAAAATAAGCTTATTCTACTTTTTTATAATCTGGTTTTTTGATTAAAAAAATTATGGGCGTCAGAGTTGTTATGAATGAGTCTGTGATGTCGGTGTTGAGAGGCTTTTGGCCTTGATACGAATGAAATAACAATTTCGGCGTAACTTTTAACTTTTTCTTTTTTTATAAAATATCAATTTTAGTTTAAAATATATGTTGAATTTAATTTTAAAATATAGCTCAAGACTTGTGATCCAAGTGAATCATGTCGAGTAGTGACAGACAGTGGTAACAACTTTCTGGTAAAGGACCTTTGCACTTGCCCACATCGTATGACTTGTCCGAGTGATTCGCGATTTCTGGTTGAAAGCACACCAATGGAAAAGGGAACTGTTAAATTAATTCGATGTCAATAAAAACATTTATAATTGTGTTCTTGATTGAAGAAATATTTGTCTCGATTTTCATACAATATTTATTAAATATATAATGGCCGATTTAACCAAAGACTGGCATAAAATTTAGTGTTATTAAACTCTAATTTTAAACTAGTTTTATAAAAAAAAAGAGAGATATTCGTTTGGAGAAAGTTGATTAATATAAATTTATAATTCTAAATGCTTGTTTTTATTACAATAATTGTTTAATTCTCATTAACTTTATTATATCATTTAATTGTGTAAACAAACTACTTATTAATGTTTGTATCTATGTAAAATAGCATTCATCGTCACTTATTAGTATGTTTTATTAGTGTAAAGTTATTATAGATAAAATTGTGTTTTGCAATTCCTGACATTGAAATTTATTTTTATTTCATAAAAATAAGATAACATAATGATGTTTTAAAAAAACATTTGAAATTTTATCCATGGACCAGTCCCCATTGCATCCTACAACCACCAGGTCTTCTATCGGTATCATCTCTGTAGTACGGTGTCCATTGATTAGCAACAGCACACAGTCGACGGTTAGCTCCACCTCCACATTGCCCACCGTCCCCGTCAGGATACCATTGAAAGCATAGAGAAATGTCTTCAGCCCAATAGTCCGCATTTGAGGGGATACTGAGACGCCAAGACATTTGACAACCTCCTGGTCGTTTGTCTGAATCATCTCGGTAAACAGCTGTGTAACTTCCAACCGTAGCACATGTTTCTGCTGGCGCTCCTCCACCGCATTGGCCTCCGTCACCGTCAGCAAACCATCGAAAGCAAATCGATACTTGTTTAAACCAATCAGGTACTGATAACGCTGTTGTTTCTATTCCCCAACTCATTCTACAACCACCAGGACGTTTGTCAGTATCATCACGGTATGGAGCTGTCAATTCATTGAGACCTGCACACAGGTGATTCGCAACACCACCTCCACATTGACCACCATCTCCATCAGCGTACCATCTATTTTGTAAACAAATAAATTAGTTATATAAAAATAGAAATAAAGTTTTAGATATTACTTATAACATAATTTGGTTCTGGCTGCAAACCATACAGGAATTTTCTTGGCTCCTTTGCATTGATATCCACCAGAGCCACATGGAAATGCACGTTCTTTGGCTGTACATGTGTGAGGACAGCAATCACCGCCGTCCCAATCTCTTTCTTTTATGTTACAAGGCAAATCACACCAACCGTCACCAATTGATTCTGCTTGACATTCCCCACCTGCATCGCGCTTTTGAATACGTTGAATCCCACCAAGAACAAAAGATACAAAAAGAGGGAAAAGCAATAGTTGTTTCATTTTGGTATCTTTGCACTTGTAATGAGATAATTTTTTCTGTGTGGAATTTATACTTCCTGACTGCTTTATCGGGGGATCACTTATTTTATCAAATTTCGTTTTAAATGAAAAGCTTGGCATTTTTTTAAAATAATTTTGATTTCGATTGCATTTTTCATAGAAACGCTTTTAAAATTTCCGGTTTTTTTTTTAATATAAATTTGATAACTCGTTTGATATAAATATCAAGAGCTGTGAGAATGGAAGTAAGTACACCATCTGAAGTCGTAGATTAATTAATAAGACGATTAAATTATCAAAAATAAATTTGTGAACATTAAAAATCAACTTTGCATTTTTGCATAGTAACAGTAAATTACTTAGTTATTAAATTTTTCTTGCACAAGATACATCTAGTTATAATGTAATAAACAGTTATTAGAATTAAAGCCTAATTTTCCTTTATGCCAAATGATTATTTTTAAATTAAATCTATTATTGTGTTCTTTGTTCTTTGATTATCATTTCAGAATACAACATTTAAAACATCAAAAAATATTCTTAAATGATATATCGTGTTAAAATCGAAATCGTGAAATCTTTAAGTTGAAAGTTCAAATCGAGAGATGGCTCTAAAACTAAATATCATTTCGCGTTAATAGAGTAGATACAATTTAATATTTTGTAAAATAAATTTTTAGTTAAATTAAATTAGTTAAATTAGCTGGTTTAAAATTAGCATTAACTACTGTTTATCACCTCAAAAATTAAAATGATTTAATTAGTTTGATGACCTTACAAAGATTAACAATACAAAATATTTTTAGAAAAAAGAAATTTTTTTAAGACTTATTGTTCTATTTTTTATAAAAACGTTAGTCTCGATTCATGTAGTTTTTCTTTGCACTGCAACCAATCTCCTTCGAGAAATTGCTGTTTTTGTAAAAAAAAAAAGATAAAAAAAACTATAATCCTGACTCTCTTGTTTTTAACACCTTCCAGAAGAAATATTTAGAAAGTGCCAACAGAGGAACAAATTTTGTCGTTAAAAATTACTTTGAAAATAATATCTGTATTTAATTCAATTTTTATTTCAATTAAATCACTGAGATCTACCCAGTTTATAAAATCTAAAATAAAATACAGTAATATACAACTAATTTCAAAAATTAAAATAATGTAACAATTAGGATGCACGAATAAAATTTAAGTCAAAATTTTTATTTAACTTTTTACGTCACTTCTTTATGTCGTTATCTTCATTGACTTTTTACAAAT
>JAQFZN010002650.1:0-10831 GCA_034687075.1 Geophilus carpophagus | reverse complement strand
TATTTCCTTTTGTTGGCACACCAAATTGCTTAAAAAATGATGTCATGTATTAGACTACTGGTAAACTACTGTAGTAACTACAAAACTACTGTATTGTAAGTGTTCTGCACAAAAATATATCACAGTTTAGTGTTCCCAACTTCAGAAAGGTTGAAAACCAAGGACCTAGGCATTTAATGTGCTAATAAATCACACACTTTCTTCCTGGGCTTCAAAACATAGCAAGACTTGGTCTAATGTTTTGGAATGAGTGGGAATATTTGAATTAAATTCATCATCTGCTGCAGTGAAATGTAGACTATATGTGATGTACATCAGCGTTTCCCAACTGCCGGTCCCTGGAGATTTTCTGCCGATCCACGGAAATGGTCAGGGTCAGATTTAGATATTGTAGGGTCCTATGCAAAAAAATTTTTTGAGAACTCACCCCCTCAAAAAAAAATTTAATTTTAAAAAAATTTAAAAAATACACTTGTAATTATAAATAAAAGTTTTTATTCCTGCGTTACTGATCCGCAAAATCTTTTTTCCTATTTTCACCGGTCTGCAGGCATAAAAAGGTTGGAAAACACTGCTGTACATGTAACAAGTGTATTGGTATTTGTCACACATGCGATGACCGGTTGATCGCTTAACCTAAGTTCTACTGTAAGTTTTAATAACAAACTACCTTGTTTGAGGTGCTCTAACTAATAAAAATATCACCATTTTCTCAGATTCTGAGCAGAAGTGCTCCATTCCACTCCAGTAAATCCAGCATTGACATATAAATAAATAATTTATTTTCTGTAACATACTTTTTAATGCATCTTCAGTTGTTTGTAGCCCTTGCATTAATTTGTTGAGTGGCCAATTGTGAAGAAGAATAGGAAGTATGAGTAAAGAGTAGATCATACTAAGACATGTGATGAGGAAAGGACTATAGTATCGCATGAAGTAAGGCATTACAAGAACCACTGACATCAGGCATACTGAAAATACACAAATAAAATTATGTTTAATTTTGACTAAACTCATATTGGGTAAGAGTAGAGCAGAGCAGAGCATGCATTTGGCAGGTGAAGAAGTGCACCACACCCATTTCATGTCTTGCCTGTCCCATAAAGAGTGATGAATTATAAAAAGAGCAGCAAATTATGAGACATTTAACAGCAAAATATAAATGCTACTGTAATTTTTAGTACAAATTTTGATGATAAGATTCCATTATTTTACAACTTTGTTTGAATTTTTGTAATAATCACATTTTGCTCGTCATCAGCCCTGCCCACAATCTTTTCACCCGGCCCGCAAAGTATAAGACGTCATTGGTATTAGGCAACACAGTAAATTGAATAAAAATAGGAAATTTGGCAAATGTCCTAATGTTATTTTTTTTATTTGCGGTTACCAGAGTTTAATTTCTATTTTATTTTTAAAGGTCATTTAACAATAAATAGTTGAATAAACTAGAAAACTATTATTTTAAATTTAATGATAATTTCTTTTATCATTAAATAATTTTTCTCGTTAAAAACATTCGATTTTGTATTTTCTAACCTGCTTTGTTGTGTTTCTCATCCTTATCTTGAATTTTCTGAGACAGCGATATAGAACGAAGTCTTGCTCTGACTCTGGTTATCATTCCCATTTTTGTTATTTTTGTGGCTTGTTACATTCCATGTAAACAGCAACTCGACTGCTTCTGGCAGAAGACACTTACTCAATGATGTGTACGCAGCTAGAACTTATTTAGACTCGGAAGTCACATGATTCAAGTTCACTCATTTCATTAAGTTATTTTTATAAATGGCAAAACTGAACTCGTGAGACTTTTTTCAAGAGCAACGCAGAGCTCTTTGGCACATGATACTTCTAGTCTGTGTAACGAGTAAACGTAGCCAATTTTTTTGAATTTAAAATGTCACATGATTCAGATTCACTCATTTTATTATTTCGGCAATGCTGTTTTTAAAAATACGAAAAACCGTTGTGGGATTTGTCACGTAGAAGGCGTTTGATGTAAACAAAATTTGTTAAACTTTTACTTAGAATATTCTATTTTAAGAATTCATCAAAATGACCACATTGAATACATATGTTGTGAATTGTTTTCTCCTAAAAAATTATTTGTGAAATAAATGTTCCATAAAATCATTTTTGAAAAATTTTAAAACGTTTGTATAAATAGCATGATTGTTAATAAAACTTGTGAGTGCGTTGCATTCTATACGCTCTGGCCACTTCTACCTGAATCAGCTAATCACAAGATTTGCCAAAACTAATAAAGTCTTGGCAACATCCTGTTATAAAAGTAACAACAGAGTCAAAAACCGCTTAACATTTCCTTTAGAGGAAATTTTATTACGTGTTGGTCATGTTTAAACCAACTTAACATTTTGCTGAATCAAAATAGTTAAATGTTTATCAATAACAATTATGTGATAATATATTTCATTATGTAATTGTAAATTGTGGTTGTAAATTTAAATAATTTTAGTTTTATTTTTGCATTTTTCTTGTTTTCTTTAACCTAACTTTGAACATTTGAAGTAAATTTTTGTTTAGGCAGCAAATCGGTGGAACTGGAAAAGAAACAAACATGTTACGTTTGATAAGAGACAGTAAACAGATGACTTTCTTATGATCAAAGTGTCAATCTATTCCTGTGAATAGTTAATCAGGTGGGAATAGCCAGTGGAACATAGAGTGCTATCTAATGATGACTTTTATCATCATTTCATGCATCCTAGAAACACTCATGTATAATCTCAATAATTATTATTTATTCTGTTTGTGAAGTAAAATTTTTAAATTTAGTCCACGTAGTAATAAAATAATTTAGTTTTAAGCAATAAAAATCTTTTTACAAATTAATCTAGGGAAATCTATTGGGAAAAAATCCTTATTTTATAATGACCTAAATGTACAATTTTACAAAACCAGAGATTCCAAATTTTTGAATTTGTAGTTAAACATGACTAAATAAATTTAAATTTTCTGAAAAAATTATACAATTTGAATTTTTTAAATAAATATTCAGTTTCAGTACAACAATTTAAAATATTTCAGTTAATCTAATTCAATGACGTCATTTATTGATATTCTGAAAGGATGTTTTTCAATGTGTTTCCCTTTCTTTGTGTTTTATTTTGTACATTTTTACTTGATATTTATTTGCATTTCGGTTAATGCAATATGCTGTTTTTAGTTATATTAATTCTTTTAGTGTCCTCATTGTCTTCAGATGACTTGTCAACATCAGTAACAACATCAGTAACAACATCAGTAACAACATCAGTAACAACATCAGAGATTACATCAGAGATTACATCAACAACATTAAAAGAAGAAAATGCTGTCACAACTCCATCAACACGCACAAAATGTGCTACAATTGTGTCCGAATGCTACAACAAATGTTTTAATGCCACAGTGGAAGTAATAAAAAGAAGGAGGATCCTAAAACCAAAATGTTTTCATGATTGTTATGAAAAATACAAGTTTAAAGAAATGAAGTGCAGTAAGTAAATAAATATCATTCAATTGTAACAATCCTTTTTCACATTTAAATATTAAATTATTTCAGAATCAATTCTTTATCCCAAACAATCGGGCTAACTGAAAACAAGTGAATGCAAAACAACAATAAAAACAAAACAAATAGTTACCGTAGTAATAAATATAACAAAATATTACAAAATATTGTTTTTAATCCAATGTCGGAATGTATTAACACAAATAAATTATGGAGTGGATTAAAAAACGCAAAAAAGTAGATTTTAATACTTTTTTAATGGAAGAATGAATCAAATAATTTCATAGTTTATCAATTCACACAAAATTATAAAACAGATATCAATTTAACCACAATGGAGGCAAGTAAAAAGATTACAGATAATCAAAAATTATTCTACATAATTCACGTTTTAGGGTGCAATTAACGACAACACAGATTCCTGGTCATCTCACAAGTATCCACCAATCAAGAAGAAACAAACGAATAAAATACCAAAATTGTGCGTACGTAAACAAACAAAAACAGAACCAGTTTGCGTAATTCAACCAGTATTTCCAAGAGTAAAATCAAACCACAATCTTCCAGATTCTTACTCAGCATTATGTTCAGAGTAAATAAAATAAAAAACAACAAATAGAGATAAATTTCAAATTCAACTTAACATTTTACAGGAATTTAATCTATTTTCCACCACATCTTCCCCCACATCTTAAACTCAAAGTCTGCAACGATGTTCGTAACGTCGAGGTCCCTAAACCGTTATCAGTTCAAACCGTAGTCCAATACGAGAATAAGAGTATTGCAATCGTAGCAGGACGAGGAGAGAAGAATAAATTCATTTACCACGCGTTTTTGTTCGACCGAGGCATTTGGTCTTTCGGCCAAGAAATTCCCATTCTTGCCACGCCCAAGAGTTGCGCCATTAGCTACAAACAATCGTTATATTTCATCGGAGGTGAAGAACACGATATTAAGAGTGGAAATATTGTCATACACAATGTAAAAACAAACGAAACTCGCCACGGACCACCTCTTCGAGTTCCTCGCTGCTATTCCGGTGTTTGTCGATGGAAGAATAAGATCTATGTTCTTGGAGGGCTTAATAGGTTGAACCACTCGATGAGCCTGCTTGATGCGTACGATATTGATCACGACTGTTGGATTTACATGCGACAAATGAAGTTTAGCAGAAACAGACCTGGAGTTGTTGTTGTTAAAGGGAAGATTTATGTTATTGGGGGTTTTACGGTTCATTGTGAAGTGATTCCTGTGGATTCGACAAGTCCTTGGTATGATTTGCCCCGATTGCCGGATTTTTTTAAGGATTTCCCGATTATTGCTACGAGTTTTAAGGATCTTATTATTGCTTTTCGAAATTTTCGACCGAATCGAGTTGCTATTTTGAATGATAAAAGAGATATGTGGGATATTGTTCAAGTGAAAGGCTCGTTACCGGATGAAATTAAAACTTCGGCGACCCATGGTGGGTCGTGTTACGTGGTGACGACTAAATCGAAGATATATGAATTCGACATTGACGAATTAACTTGGTACGAATGTGTGACTTGTCCGAAAAATTTGAGTGCAGTTTTTCATATTGTGTGTTTAAATTTAGGACAGTAAAAATTTGAATTTGGTGTGAAAAGAAAACAAATTAAAGGGAATAAAATATAATAGAATATTTGCAAAATATATTAAAATGTATTTAAAAAAAGAGTATAAATAAAGAATTAAATAATTCTTCTACTTAATGTCTAATTTATTACAATTTCCTGTTCATATACCACAACAAATAAGTTACAACCAACAACTGCTACTAGTCATGCAATTTGTCAATCATTATTTACTCGAACAGTATTAATTCAAAAGGCTAACAAACTCTTCTTCAACAACTGCATGTATAAATACCTTCCTCATCCTCGAGCGTTCTCATTGTGTGCACAGCAATCGTTAGCCATCGCCATGGAACCGAACTTCTGCCTGAGTTTAACAATTTTCTCTCTATTTCTCCTTTACACAGATCCAACCACTGCTCAAGTAAAGGCATCATACAATGGAGGAGACCCCAATCAGATGCTGTTGTCAACCCTTATTCGTCAGGGTCGTCGATTCCGAAACAACTTGAATCATGTGTTTCATTTTATGAGTGCAACTCTAAGAAGCAGTAACAGTCAATTCAGATGCGGAGGAAGTGGAGGCATGTTTTTTGGTGGAGGATCGAGTTCAGGAAGTGGAGGTTCAGGATCAGGAAGTGGAGGATCGGGATCAGGATCAGGATCAGGATCGGGTTTAGGATCGGGCTCGGGATCAGGATGCTCAGGATGCTCAGGGTGTTCATCTGGTGGAGGCGGCTCATCTGGTGGAAACACCTTATTTGGTGGCTTGTTTGGTGGAGGCAGTGGATCTGGAGGTTTTTTAAGTGGTGGTGGTGGTGGTGGTGGTGGTGGTGGAGGTGGAGGAGGAGGAGGTAGTGGAGGTGGTTTACTTGGTGGTGGTAGTGGAGGTGGTTTACTTGGTGGTGGTAGTGGAGGTGGTTTACTTGGTGGTTTACTTGGTGGAGGTAGTGGAGGTGGTAGTGGAGGTGGTTTGCTGGGTGGTGGTAGTGGAGGTGGTTTACTTGGCGGTTTACTTGGTGGGGGTAGTGGAGGTGGTAGTGGTCTTTTAGGTGGAGGAGGATTACTTGGTCCATTAAATAATTTGTTAGGTAATCTTGGTGGTGTACTTGACTCATTATTGTCATCAGTTCTACAATTATTGACAAGATTGTTTATGAATCTTTCATCTGGATTAACTTTTGGTTGATAGAATTTTTTTATGTATACATATGGTTAAATAAACATTGGCAATAATAGTATTTGACACATACTTGTTTAGTGCACTTATTTCTATTCTTGTTGCAATTTATATACAGCAAATGTACATTATGGTAACAGGTTGAAGCAAAAACTGCAATTGAAAAACAAAATAAAATTATTCCAGTATTTAAAGCTGGATTATACGAATGTGAGTTAAATTTTATGTTGCACCAAATATTTAACTTATAATTTCAATTTTAACAATAGTTTAAATTTAACTATGGGCAAGTTGAGTAATTAGAGATTTAATTGCTGTTTGTACAACTCCGGTTTAATGTTTTAACTCAAGTTTAAAATCATCATGTGACTGCCTTTCGGACCATCTAACATGTTTGGAGTATGTCATGTGCTAAGAAGGGACAGGCACTAATAAATAAGAGACTTAGACATGAGTCAAGTAAAATAAAGCGTTTATTAACTTAATCCTCCAAGTACCAACTAGGGGACAAATGTCCCCAAGTAGTAGTTGGGTATAGGAAAACATTTTTAATAAATTTTAGAAAAATCTGAAATTTTTTAAGTTTGTAGAAATAGATGAAACACATGATATACTTAAATTTCAGAGTGATACAACATTTAAAAAAAAAGTTATTTAGAATGCAAATTCTTTGCCCCTTACTGTTTACATCATAAGCAGAATCAGGCTTTCCTGCATATGATAGAACATGCATGATACCCAATAGATTAAGGTATGACGTTTCTAAAAAGTTGTGCCCTAGTGACAGATTTGGTGGAATTCTTAAATTTCGTCAGCTAATTGCAGACAAAATTTAAGAATTTCTAACTATTTTTTTTAAATAATGTGTCATATAATCTAATCATTACAATTTAGTTCATATAATATTAATATGTATAATAATATATTTTAATATGTTATTATTATTAGTAATGTAAAACATGAAACACGTTGAATGTATAAATTTGGTATGCCACCTGGCAGAAAATGTGCTCAACAAACTTATTTTACAGCGCCAGCTAACTACGACACTCTTTAAAATTGGTCTTTATCTCTGGGGACATTTGTCCTATTATCGGCACTTGGCGTTGGGCGGGAGGTATGGTACTTGGAGGGTTAATCAGGAGGATCCCACATGGACCTCTTGACCCGTTTTTCCGTGCTGCTGACAGAGTCAGTGTCATCCTAAGTCCTCGATCCATGACTCACCATTTGACTGGCATAGTCATGAGAAAGTTAAATGATTCCATGACTCTAAGCCATGGAGTAGTTTAGTCAAGTGCCATGAAGGGGCTTATTGGTAAGACCCAAATAACAAGGCTTCATTGGCAGCTAAGTCAGCCAGGAAAAACACATCTTTCCTGTATCGCTAAAGTCTCTATCTCTGACCAGACCACTGGCAAGTGATGCTCTCTAATCGGTGTCTGTTACAAGACTGACTGTGCCTCAGCATGGGGTTGACCTCTTAGTGGTTGGTCCATGTCACGTGACAGCCTCTGGGCATGTGTTCAAAATGTTATTGAAAGAGAATAAATAAGCAGAGACACAAAGAATAATTATGTTTTATGTTCAAATGACATTTTTTACTTTATTGGAACTTCTTTTTTTGCATCTACATTTCCTTAATACAATACAGAAACTTACATTAATATTGTAATGACAACTAAAATATGATGCTACACAATAGTTGGACACCAATTTTTTTGCGACCAAAAAATGTGAGATTAAGTTGGAAGATAAAGATGAATAGCTCGAAAAAGGGTCATCAGCTAATATGCTGAGAAAAATTAAAAATTTATGACAAATGTATTTCTTCTAAGAGTACAAGATTTGTCTTAACTTTTGACCCCTTATCTATACATGAAAAAAAATGTCAAAAAAATCAAAAATTGGTGTAGCTATTATACAATGCCTCACAATTTACAAGTCTTGCACAATTAAAAATTAAAAATATAATCCAAGGATGTTTGAAAAATTTATAATTTCCTTTATCCCCCTAATCAGGTAACACTTGATTTTTTTTTAGATTTTTTTGTATTTTTTATATTTTGGGAACGACAACCGTCTGATACAGACGAAGATGTCGAAATGCATGAACAACAAACTGGCCGGTGTTGATAATAATAATAATAATTATAATAATAATAAGTGTAATAATAATAATAAAATTAATAATAATAATAATAATAATAATATAATAAATTAAAATAAAAAAAGAAATGTTATAAGTCATTAAAAATATCCTGCAACATTTTTATTACAATTTTTCAAAATTCATCCTTGGTAATTTTTTTTCCTTTATTTTTTCATGTTTTTAAAAAAAACTGAGGAAATTCTCACTTGGATTAATAAAAAAAGATTTTTTTTCGTATTTTTTTTTATATTTTTTTATTTTTTCCTAATGTGGAGAATAAATAAATTTTTAAGAACCAGCAAATATAAATATTTCAAAATAAAAATGTATAACTACGCCAAAATAATAAAAAAAAAAATAAAATAAAAACTGAGAAATGAAAATTCAACTGTCATGGCATTTTTAGTAAAAAATATACTCAGAGGAATGATATTTAGCAGAAACAAATAATATGACTAAAATAAAACTTTTTCCTTTTGTTTAGAAATTTTAAAAAACTATTTTCCATAATCACATGTAATTAATTAATAAAAACTAAAAAAAGTTATGATTTCATTTAAATTAATGAATGATTTGATGAATGATTTTCTTATGTAAACTTTAACGTGGTAGTTCATGATGATTGATTTTTTTAAATAAAAAAATAACAATTATATAATAATAATAATAATAATAAGTTTAAAAACCTTAATAAACAAAACAAAATCAAAAAAGGGCGGACATTAATCACAAAAAAACATACATAAATTAAAAAGCTGTGAAAATTATAAATTACAATGGATAAAACACAAGTTTTATATTATTACAAAAACACAAATCAAACAAAAAAAAATTAAATAATATTAATCAAACTACCAATGAAATTGTTATAACATCAGCAGTTCTAAACCAATCAAAAATAATCAAATAAAACGAAACCTAAAACTGTTAAAAGTCTTTAGTTATCCTTTTTAAACACCAATACACGTACACTAAAGCACAAATTACGAGGTACATGTTACTTTTAAAATAAATTAAGCAATACTTTTTAATATCCAAATTGGAGTGTTCCCTTGTCTTTTTAATCCCTATCTGTTTTATTTTTTTTTTAATTTTATTTTATTTATTTCTTTAGATAAATTATAATGAAAACACCAAGTTTATGAAATATACTAGAGGTAGGAAACAGCGTCTACCCTTTAGAAAATGAATTGACAAAACTTCATTCCCACTTGTTGCAGACTGGCAAGTACAGTAAATCATTTTCATTCCTGTTCTAGGTATAATAGGATTAAAAATTCCCAAAAAAAGAGAAAATAAGCAAGGATTTAAGAAAATTTCTTAAAGCCACGCATAAGTTGAGAACAAAAATGCATAAAATGGTATTTACATAGAAATTTACATCTTGCTTTCAATGATAAAGAGAGATAAAGAGAGTTTTTAGAGAGAGAAAGCATCGTTATATCCAATTAATTAATCAAAGAAAAGTAATAAATTAAATCAAAATTAAATTATAGGAAGATGAAAAATGTTGAAATAAGAAAATGAGGCCACGTTCTGCTTGCTTCTTGTAGGTTTAAACAAATACTGCAATTCACAATTTGTCCATTCACGATATCAAGTTTTTTCTCAGATGCTGTTCATGTGCGACATGGCGTTCACGTGCGTCAAACAAGAATACGGGATGCCAAGAAATACAATTCCATCATCAGATCTTTGCTGAGTAACTTAAGGTCCGTGCCATAATGATTTCAGTTTTTTTTGTTTTGTTTGTTTTATTTTTTTATTTTTTTTTTCGCTTTTCTTATTTTTTCTCGTTAACCTTTAACACATGGAGGGAACCCCAGAGCCTGAGCTATTGCATGAAATAGTCCGGGTGATCGGTCGGCGTGTCTTTTTCGAACCGTTTTGCTTCTTCCTGCATGCTTTCTTTTATTTTCAAAATGGCTGCCGATTCATTCTGGTCCTAGGAAGTAAGAGAAATAAATATTTAAAAAAATAATTCGCTTTTTTGCTAATTAAATGTATCTTAATATCAATCATCAACAGTTTCAACTGAATTAAATAATTTTATTATTCAATTTTAAAAGATTTATAATTTTCACAAATAAATTGTTTAATAAAATTATTTACATTCAAGAAACTAACTAAATATTAAATCAGAGAGTGAATTAAGAATTTAAAAACATACACCCTAAATCTAAAGACTTGTTTACATTGAAAATCTGTTGCAATAATGTACATTGCATATTGTTCTAGTAGCACTAATATTCATTGGTTCTGTACTGTATTTTTATTGGACATCTGTAAGAAGACCATATCCCTTGTTTAGAGTGTTATGTCAAAACAATACTTGAGAATAATTTAAAGTTTTCAATAAATACATTTTAAAACCAAATTATATGTAA
>JAQFZN010002649.1:0-10834 GCA_034687075.1 Geophilus carpophagus | reverse complement strand
GTTTCTCATTGTTAGCCTCACTTCTCTTCGTGTTTTCATTGAGTTAAGACCTGTGTAAAATTCCTCAGGCAATAAACAATTTATTTCTACTTTCTTCTAAACTTGCGTTGGCCCACGATCATTTACACTCTCACAACAAACTTATTTTACAGCACCACCTGACTACGAAGCTCTTTAAAATTGGCTTTTTTCTTATGACAGTTGTCATCATTATTAGTACTTGGCATTGGGCGGGAGGTATGATGCTTGGAGGGTTAAGTGTTAGATTACATTCACTTTATCTTTTAATGACTGCACAACATATTTTTATATTTTATATCAAGCCATAAAAATAATTTATTTATACGAAAATTGCTGATTGGTCAGCCAAATGATATGTGCAATCTGGATAATTGAAAATTTGTATAATTGAGGTTCCACAGTATTGCTTTGTAACATTGTTAGACAGGGCCCATTTTCAATTTGGGCCCTGGAGCATCTACACTAATTGCACTATTATAGCTATGCCACTGGCTCAAATATAGTTGGTCTTTTTACCACTCAAAATTTGAAATTAGTAGTGACTCTGCAAGAATGAATACTTACTGGTTCGATGTCTAAAAAACTCTGGTGAAGCTCTTTATTTCTATTTAATCCAATTACAGATTCATAGTAACTGTCATCAGCTAAGTAAAAGTGAGGATATGTAATGATAATTGGAGTACCTGTGCAAAATGTATTATTTAAAATTAAAATTTTTTATAATAAAATTTTCAAGTTAATACCTTTTTGACAAGCTCCTGCATAGAATGCACCTTTTTTCAAACATCCTAAGTCTTTTGGACAGAAGCACTTGTTACTTGGTTCAATATCAGCTGGTGCCAATGCTGAATAAGGTACTCTAAATCTGTAGGTTTGTATATGGTGTATTACTTCATCCTTTTCATATGTTAAATATACAGATCTAGAATAGAAATGTTTTAAACAAACAATAGAAAAATTTGAGCAACTACTCAAGAAATGATATGCATGATGTCTTACAAATCAATATCTTTCCAAGTTTGAAAAATTGGTTTCACATAAGGATTGTTTAAGTTTAGTTACAGTACATCAGATGTGAAAATTCAATAGTTACAGTAAAAACTATCTAGTGTTATTGGAGTGCCCAATTTATGGGCCATATGAAAAAGTTGGACCTATTTGATTTTTAGTGCAAGTGAAAATCAGACTTTTGTGCTATCATATGAATAGGAAGTGCCACTAAAACCTGGACAAAAAAGTTGAACAGTTTTGAGAAAAATCATTGAGGTCCAACTTTTCCATATGATTCATAAGAAAGCACCAGGGCTGCCATTGAAATGCAAGGTATCTGTGTGCAAAACTTTTCATGGCGCTTTCTTTCAATATTTCTGAGTACAGGACAGACTGAGGGACGATGCCAACCAAAAAATGGTGTTTCACAAACACTTCTACACCGGTATATAAAGTCAGTTCCACCTAAAAAGTCCCACCAATAAAATGGGTCAAGTTTATGTATTGCACTTTTTGGGGAGTTGGGTATACATAGGGATAACTTGAATGGGGTTCCTCTAGCTAGGCTAATTACTTAATGAATGGAAAATCTTTCACAAATATGTGAGAAGTTTCAAACTTGTTGATAAAATAAAATTTTGTAAAATGCCAGTTTTGACTCAGTTTCAACTACAGAATGAGTGGTCTAAAATCTGGAAAACCAATTAATAGCCAAGCACAGGAAATTATAATGAATGTCTTATCATCCATGAAAGATAAATTTTCAAAAATGGCAATAAAATGTACTGCTGATGCATGTGGAGTATCAACAAAAACAGTGCAAAGAATTAGTAAAAAACATATGCAATTGATTCCTTAGCTGAATCACATGATCACACAGTGTTACGCTTACCTCTCTATTACTGTGACCTTAATCCAATTGGACTGATATGGGCAAATTGTAAAGGGTTTGTTGCTAGACACAACACAACCTTTACTCAAGAAAATATAAAAAATCTGTAGACTAAAGCATCATCTCAAGTTACATCATTAAATTGGTTAGATTGTGTAGCTCACACAAAAAATTAAATTAGAATATTGGGGAAAAGATGATCTCACAGATGAAGTTGATTCATTGGTTATTTACTTGAAATCAAGTGATTGTAATGGTTGTGATGACACAGATAATAGTGATAATAGTGACAGTGAAGAAGATTTTATGGAAGGCATTGTGCCAATAAATTATGATGAAAATGTTAATTGTTATTGTTCTTAACCATTTTTAAGTACTAATAAATTTTAATGATATTAAACTGAAATTTTTAAATTGCTTACTTTTGATTTTTTTGTGTTTAAATGCAAAAAGCTCTGACTATTTAAATATAAACAACTTGAACTTATCTAAATTAGTCCACTAGTTAGTTGGTTTTTTCCCTTATGCCTAAGGGTTGCCCAGCTTTTCTCCCCTCATCCTATACCCATCCCTAAATGAGGGTTTGTTTGGACTGGCTGCCCTGAGGGCTAGGACAGGATACAGGGAACCAACTTTACTATGGTATTCGTATATTGCGATACACTGCTCCAATACACCTAAATACCTCATGTTAGCGACAATATTTTTGTCTCACAGCGCCTTCTGTCATGTCGCTCTCGTGGCAGCGCTGGTAAGCACTCTCTAATTATTGTTCACTAAGTTTATTTTCTTATTTTTTAAGCTGTTAAAGATAAACATAATTTTAGAATTACAAAATTGTAGGGCATAATTTAGTTACTCTAAACATGTCCTAATATTAATCGTTTGAGGATATTTCTCTAATAAGTAACTCATTAATATTTATAAACTCAATTTATAGAAAATTGAATAGATTGTTTTGTAGGATATCTGGTATATATTGATATGGATTATAAATACCTGCAAAAGTCATGTACATATATGTATAAAGTATCTTCTCTTGAGAGAAACATTTTAAATTTACTGCCATCTGTAATAAGAATTATAATTAATATTAAATAATTACATGCTATTTACAGAATGCTGAAATTAGCGTGGCTTTACTTACCACTTCCATTAATCATATTGCAGTACTTGGAATCCCACCAGCTGAGAATACTGTTAAGTAATTGTAAATCTAGTTTAAATATTAACACAGTATTTTTTTTACATTTAAATTGAGAGACACAAATTTGGCTCAGAGCAAATACAGTCAAGCCATGTGGCAATCATTTTTCAGGCTTTTCAGTACATAAAGGCAGCCATGGGTTGGGAATAAAATGATACTGATATTGTGTCACCGCTTATTCTACCACCGGCACGATGAGGGTCACGAGGGATGGAGAGAAGCCCTGAGGCTAGGAGTTCTTGCCCAATCAGGGCCCTTTCCTAATTGGTCAGCCATCCTAGATGTGGCACCTGGAAACAGGACTCAGTCTTGTCTCAACCTCCAATGGACTAACATCATCTGAGTTCCTCATGGGACAACAGACGACCATCCACTGGGAAGACAGTCTCGCCTATCAGGCACAGGCCTGCCGGGACCCCTGACAGGTCCTGTACCCGATGATATCTGATAGCAGGTCTGACCTCTGCATTCTATGCAGGGCTGGGCCCAAGATGGTGCAACTGAGTATAGTGCCTCAGTTGTGGACATAGTGCGACGCCGACTCGTCGGCAGCTTGTTAAGGATCAGTCAGAGACCTGAGGAAGAGCTGTGACCAATAAAGATTGGTTGACTCTAACTATGACTTTGAGATGATTATCATTATGCTCCATCCCCCTTGCCTCTCCACCATGCCCAAAACTGATGGTCAAGCGAGTGACGATGATAATTGTCAGCAAGCATAGATTGGCTCTGGGTTTTAGATATAATTTGGAAAATTTTTATTAATTCTTATTATTTTTCATTAATAATAGATTGAAGCGAATTAAATTTTTGGAAAATATGAATGTTATAGCAGAATACCAAGATAGATTTTATTAAAATTAAGAAGGCCAAATTTCTTGCATTACTTCATTCAGGTAAATGATTATTTAATCACTTTTCAATACATTACGTGGAATTATCCTTCATGTAAATGTCCATCATTTGATCTGGATTTTTAATTCCTGAGAAAACTGTGTAAGTTCCATGAAAAACAGTATTATTTTGCTAAAAAAAAGTTTTCTTAAAAATGATAATTTTCAATTGGTTTATGTTACTTTTCATACCCCATAGAAATATCCAAACATTCCATTTGGTGCAATTTTTTCTTTTGTCAATTGTGCTAAAGAAATGATCAGTTTATCTTGATAACCTTTAAATAATAGTTCTTCAACTGTTTTGGTAACAAATGCTGTTGCATTATGAGTTTTTATAAGATTTGGCAAAACCATTTGCTGTAATAAATTCAGTTTTCCTTCTGTTTTGAAAGCTACAGTCTAAAACAGAAAACTAAATTAATTAGTATAATTGCATAATTTTTATTTAAAAGACAATATATATATTAATATATATGCAATAATAAATAATAAATTATAATCACCGCTAAAAGAATATTTAAACTTGTCACTTTATCAGTTAAAGATCCATTAGTTAAGTTGGGCATAAATACAAACCAATTTCTTTGACTATAAGTAAGAGTATCTTCAGAGTAATTGGTAGTGATATTAACTTTCTTGCGAAATTTACTAAAATAAAAATTACAAATTATTTATTTAAAAAAAAAATATTTGATTGCATAATTACCTAAACGTGTAAGGTCCTAACTGTTGAAGAATTGGTTTACTACCATTAAGTACATCTTGATGATTAGTGACATTAAAGAAATAAATGCGTAAAGTTATTGGAAGTTTCACTTGAATCCATGACTCATAAACTTCATTTCCATTGACTAATCTCATTTTCTGTAAATAATGAAAAATTGAAATTGATACTACAAACTATGTTGTAATTAAATCAACAACTGACAAGTACTTTCAACTGTATACAAGATTAGATTAGTACTTATTAACTCATTTACTTAAATTGATGATGAAATTTCATAATTTATTGAAATATCCACTTTCTTCATAATTTTTATGAAAAATTTATTTTATTTTGTTAAAACTTATGAAAATTAGAATTTAAAAATAATTTTTTTAGGCTATTTTGACATACTTACCTCCCTCATTATATTTTTAACAATAACTGGAAAAATTCCTGCTAAAATTGATCCTAAAGCAAACAATACTGCTCCTAAAGTGCCTGCAATACTTGCACGAATTATTACATTATCATATTTCATATCCAATGATGGAGTGAATGATGGAGTGAATATGTGTGAAACTCACTGATGCATTTGAACTAACTGGTGATGGAAAGTTCAAACATAGCTTGAGATAAACTTATCAAGTCAGTAAATCGTCGCAGCAGTTCGATAAAGCTGACCGAGGTCAACGTTTAAATTATCTCCAACATAATTCAACAAATTATTTTAATATTTCTTTTGCTTTTTTCTTCAATTACCAATAAATACTTCATATCAAACGACTTATGAATGTTTTGAGTGATTTTCTCTTGTAACTTATTTTTTATTTTATATTACATCAGAATTTAAAATTTTTTAGTAATTGTAGAAACTGTTACATAATATTATTCAGAAAGCTTTGTCTGTTTGTTTGTAAAGTAAAAGTTTATTTTTTGATACAGAAAGGGTGTGAAAGAGATAACAAGACATCATTGGGGATTTTATCTTCAGCAAATCACAAAATTAGATATTTTTTGTATCTTTGTGTTTAATAATATATCACTGGTTAATTTAATGTGAACAAGGGATGATTTAACAAAAAAAGTAAATATAAAAATGATAAAAAATTTTGTAAATTTTATTTTACTAACACTTCAATTTTATTTCCACTGAATAATGTTGTACATTTTATTTGAAATGTGATAAGGCAGTATCACATTACTGATCATAAAAATAGCAATAACAAATTAGTATTTATACAATTTTTAATAACAAGGAATGGTATTTCTGTAAATTTACTTACAGTAATGAGGAATTTGTCTATGCTCATAATACTTTTTATTTTATTCATTTATTTTAAACTGTCACTTAGCTTTCCTACTAAAGAGAAAATACCTTGAAAAGTGCAGTAAAAGAGAGGAGATTTATTGATATTTGAGAAGATCAAAAGGGAGTGTAAAACTTTAATAGCCAAAAAAGTTTTTGATCATAGTCAATATAGGGATTGTTAAGTAGATCCTAGTCATGAACCACAGCTTGTGGAAGGAATTTAATAATTTAATTTTAAAATTTTGAAAACATCTTTGGTTGAATTTTACAGCTACATATGGTGCTCAGAAGTTGCTGCACTGTCGAATGATAACACGTTATGATATGATAAAACATGCCATTGGATATTTTGATAATTTGTAAAATGTGTCTGCAAAAAAAGTTCTCTTTTTCAACACAAGGTGAAGAAGATGATTTGAAACATGAAAAAAAACATAAATAAAATGGCGTCAATAAAATGTTGTAAACACAAAATTGGGTTTATTTTTTATTTAGTATTTTAAATTTTTAATAATTATTTAATAGTATTATTTGAAATTGATTTAAAACAATCAGTACTGTTACCCAGAATGCCCTTTGTTTTTATTAAGCCTAAATTTAACCAACGTTGCATTTTAAATAGAAGTAAAGAAAATTTGATTTTTCTGACTTTAAAGTTTTATAAATTATTATCATAATGCACAGTAAACAATACCAGATTTATTTTTAAATTTATTATTTTAATTTTAATAATTTGTGTATTTTGTTTCATTTAGTTAAAAAAAATTTACAATTTGTTTGCTTTTTTCTTAATTTATTTCTGACTTTGTGTTGTGATTATATTTCATTTGGAAAAGACCACACTATGTGTCTCTATCCTGAAGGCGTAAAGGTAAAATACATTTTTATTTAATAATTTTTTTAATTAATTTCTAATTATTTTAGGGATGTGATACACTTAACAGAGGTTTTGACAAAACCGAAAAAAAACAAATGGTGAAATTGCACAACCGAAGAAGACAGAAAATTGCAAATGGTGATAAAAAAAACCACCCACAAGCATCTAATATGATGGAAATGGTAAGACACGATAGCTGCATTCAATGTCTAAAAACTATTTCTTGACAAATGGTTTTTAAGTGTGAACACTCTAAATTTCAAATTGACATTGATATGGTCACTATCAATATTAATATTATAATAACAAGATAACTTTCTGTTTAAAAAAGCACCAAATTTGAAATCAAATCATTTTATTTTTATAAACAATTATATCAGAAGAATGCTGCAAACATCTAAATAAATGTAAGTGCTTAAAAAAAATCTCAATTAAGCATTTTACTTACCACTGCTCACCACTCGCCAAAAACAAGATCAAAAACAAAAATGTGTCCATAAACAGCCATAAGTCTTGTTTACATTAAAAACGATTTACCCTGTTTTTGATTACGTTTTTTAAGTCACTTTCAGTTGAAAAAAAACTTGTTTATCGAAATAAACAAGAGAAACAATTTCTGTTTTAAGACATTGAATTAGACTATTGTATTTTGATTATTTTTACTTAAAATATTGTTTTAAACAGGTATGGAGCAAAGAATTAGAAAAAATTGCTCAAAGATGGGCTGACCAATGCCAATTTGGTCATGACAAAAATCGGAAATCAAGTAAATTATAATGGAAATGGAAATTTGTTCAATTACGAATTTTTGTGTATTTATTGTATAGAGGATTATGGAGCTGCAGGTCAAAATGTTTACACAAAGGGAAGCTCTAATAAAATTTCAAAGGTTGATGTTAAAGGTGCATTTGAATCTTGGTACAGTGAAGAAAAGGAGTTTGGATTTGGTGAAGCTGATATAGTTTCTTATAAATTTAATTCAAATACTGGACATTACTCTCAAGTTAGCAAAGCTAAGAGTTTATATTAACAAGGAGGTCAGAAGGAGTTATAGCGCAATCAGTGATAGTAAAAGTTAAACAAACATCTGTAAAGTGACTTGACCACTTTTTCAATACTAGGTTTGCTAGGGATCACTGGAGGACAGGGTGGTTTAATGATATTGGGCTAATGACTAATCAGCACAGTTATTCGGGTCTTTCCAATGACTTCCTATTAGGCACTTGATTGGTACAAGTTCCATGGCAGAGAGCTATGATACTCAGCTTTAAATCATCATGACTCGCCACAATGTAAAGAGTCATGGGCAACAGGGTGAGCAGGTTAAGGGGTTCGAGGGATCCTCTTGATTATTGTCTAATAAACATCTATAACTTGAACTCTTGTCTGAGTCCGTTTTATTCATGCCTGTCCGCCTAGCTGCCTAATGATTTAGACAGTCCAAAAGGCAGTCACAACAGGTTTGGCCAGTAGCATACCTGGAGGGTGGGGGGTGTGGGCGGCACTCTTTAAGGGTGGCATTTTTGCTCCACAGGACCTTTTTTTATTTTTAATTTTTTATTTTTTTAGGTTTGATGGTTTTTTTTTTGGAAGTAGCCTTAGGTACTCCACTGAGTGAAGAGAAGGGGTAGGTTAAAATTAAATGACACAACAGCGGTTTCACCGGTTGGAAAAATGCGAGTAGCAATTACACAATAATTTATCGTAAATTTGAAGATGAAAATCAATTCGGGAAGACACAAGATATTAATATTACCAGTGGTAACGAAATTAATGATGAATTTGTGACTGTTGAGTGTTTTGAAAATTCTGTTCGGAATTATCAAGATTTTTTTTCGTTTATTATTCGTAAACCGGATGTTGAGAAGAGGTGCAAAACTGCTTTGAAAAGTGAGAATGAATGGAAATATGCATTATACATTTAAGTATTTAGTTGTAAAACTGGTAAAAAGTGGTATGAATAATGAGATTGACATTTGATTTGTGATGTCGGCAAATGAAATCTCAAATTATTTTTTTGTTTAATTTGAAAGTAAAATATTGAATTGTTTATTTTCTTTTAAATTTAACTTAAAAATATTTTTAAAAATACATTTATTGAATTTACTGTTGCTATGACAACAGTTATTATATATCCTTTTGTTTATTTAATTCTAAATTAAAAGTTTTAAATTGAATTGAAAATTTAAAAAATTTTACATTTTAAATTTTAAAAAATAGAATTGAAAATTTTTTAATTTTGAATTGTGCGCCTTTTTGTCACACGCCATTTACATAAGGGTGACGTTTGGTCGCACGATTATTTGAGAGCGCTCTTAAGTGTACATTTTGTTCATAAGCAATCAATTCCTATTGTAATCAATGAAAAAGCAGCGGGTATATAGGCTTAACTTAAAAACTGACTGGCATATTTCAATACGCATACTTGTGTATCAAAGGAATATTTGTGTTATATATATTTATTCCCATGATGAGCACATATAATGCTCTGTCATGCCCAAATATATTAGTGATACATCATATTCTTTGCTCGGATATCCTACATGTTATACAATATTTGACAATTTCAGCACCCTCTTTTGTTTTAGTTTAACTTTGATTGTGCTAGGTGAAGTTACAACTTCTTCTCATCTCTTTGATACTAAACTCTGTTTACTCAAATCTTAGGCAAAATCCCATTGGCTGCATACTAAAAGGCACAGATTATTTTATGTTGTTACTTGTAACTATCATTTATGCTACTAAACATCCAAATCAAACTATCATAACTCATCAGAGGAAATAACAAACAGTAAAAAGATAGTCCTCAATTGTCATTGTGATTGTACTAGACACCAAATTATAACTTGATTTTTTGTTGAGTGGCACATATCGTTGTGATATAGCGACTGACAAGTGTCTCAATGATAAGAGTTTGACTCATTTGTCATGGTCAAAAACAGCCCCTCTGAGCCTGTCTCTTCATCCAGTGATGGAAAGAAGATGCGGTCAGAGGAAAGCAGCAGAATCAGTTAGAAGTTAGATGAGAGAGTTTATTCTGACAAAGACCTGACAAAGGATAATGTGACTGCACAATGGCAGTCTAACTTATAGAGAGAAGAAATGGAAGGCATAGGTTGTAAGAGGAAAAGAACCTGGCTAACTTTCTGTTTGAGCTACAATAGTCGTTGCCTATAGCAAAGGTTATGGATAGGCATTAGGGAGGCACCAACACAACAGTTAGATGCTGGATGGCATTCACAACACATAGAGAATATCCTCTAGACACATTAAAGGCCAACCAACTAAATTATGTTGATTTCTCATTTCATTATGTGCATCGACGCAGCTTCACCTAACCTATAGGTTGGATAGAGGGGGTGCTGTATTGAGTGCGAATGTGAATTGGCATGAATTTGCATTATTATGAAATGGCTCGAAATTTGTTGTCACAAATAGCTTAAACGAAAAAATGAATTAGTGCGAATGACGTTAAAATGAAATGGCCACCAATATACGGTGACCATCCTTCCTGGATTTTGCGGAACAGTCTCGGATTCTGGGACCGCGTCCCGCACAAAGGTTCGTCCCGGAAAATGTCCCGGATTCTGAAAATGCGTCCCGCATGTCCCGGATTGGTGATTTTGGTATGGCCAAGGGGTTCACAGTAATATTTCTGTTAATTTTGCCTCCCTCCACCTCTCCCCTTAAATGACCCGAATTGCCCCACCTAAATAATGGTCACCCTACACCAATAACATGACATATATGTACATGTATGATATACATGTATACTAGCTTTCTATGGTATATAAACTGAAGATTTTAACTTTATATATGACTAGATTTTAACTTTATATACGATTAGATTTTAACTTTATATACAATTAGATTTTAACTTTATATACGACTAGATTTTAACTTTATATACGATTAGATTTTAACTTTATACACGAT
>JAQFZN010002648.1:0-10838 GCA_034687075.1 Geophilus carpophagus | reverse complement strand
GTCAAGCCGTTCAAGAACTAAACTTAAAAGACGTTGTTCGATTAATGGCCATTACTACAATAGAGAAGTAAACAGAAATTGTTATATATAATAATTATGGAAAGGGATTTCTAGGACTAAAAATGACTAAAATCGGGCTGGATTTAGAATACCAAAAGCCCTATTCCAGGAACCCATTCTGGCATTATTAAAGTTATTTTTGGGACATTTAGTTTAAAAATATCAATTTTTGGAAATTAATTTTTTTTTTTCATAAAAAATTAAGAAATTTATTAATATAAATTTATAAATTAATGTCTATTGTGCATATTATGCAGAAAACTGGTTCACATTAACCCAATCGGGATATGCCCGGAAATTCCTTTCCCTAATAATAATAATATTGTATTTACTCTAGTTTTTTTTATTTATTAACAGACTAGTGTTTTTACTCCACCTTATGGAAGTGCAAGTCACGTTTGGGTTACTAGTATGGTAAATGGACCTGAAGTTATAAATATGTTATTGGATAAATTTCGTGTTGAGAATCCACCGCAGAATTTCGCACTGTTTGTTGTTAGAGATAATGGAGGTATAGAATAAAAATTTACTTACATTACGGTGTTTTAAGTTTAGTTATGTTGAATGTTTTTCTTTTTTAGAAACTCGGCGGATTCAAGACAACGAATATCCGTTACTTGTTCGTGTCAATTTAGGCCCTCACGAAGACGTGGCGAAAGTTTTTATCATGGATAAGCGCAAAACAAATGAAATTTCAAGCGAGGTTTTTACTTTATGTTTTGTATTTTCTCTTTCCACATCAGTTGTGAATTCACAATTGACCTGGATAAAGTTAAATTGCTGAGTTTTTTTCTTATTTTTAAATTAGTAATTTTCCACATGAAAAACTGAAAAAAGTATTATTAGATAACCATTTTTTCTTTCCATTACAGGTTGCTCAATTTTTGAATTTATCTTTGACCGAATTAAAAGCAATAAGTTTCCGTTATCAAGAAGAAGAACAACGAGAAGTGGCTAAAGTCAAGTACAAATTTCAAATGATGAGAAAACGAATGCAAGAAATGCTCACTCAAGGAAATCATAAATAATCATTATAATTACGTAGTTTCCCGCTCATTTTGTGCCATTTTTATTTTAATATTATTTTTTAAATAGCTATTTAAAGCATTTCACTGCATTTCACCATTTATTCTATTTCGCGGTGTCAAAAAATTAAATATTTATTTAAAATTTTTACTGCTTTTTGATATTGTTAATCAACAATTTTCCAGTTTATTTGTGAATGTTTTTTCACGACATTTAGCAGCTAGAAAAAGTCTTATAGTAGTGCTTTTTATTTATTTAGACAATTTTAAATGTCAATGAAAAGAATTATTTTTGTAAATTATTTTGTAAATAATTTAAAAGGCCTTATGGCAGCACTGTTTTAGAATGATTATTTTAATTTTATAAAGACAAATAAAGCATTTTCAGATAACTTTAATCTACAATTTTAGATCTATTGATTTTTTAGTACATTACATCCATTTTTTACCACTTAAAACCTACAAAATAATTTTAAAACCATTGAAGAATTCAAAATAAACTTGTTCGTAAAAAAGAACTTCATCAGGATGTGCGAGCTCTACTACAAGTCCTAGTTTTGATTTATGTATTAACGAATCTAAAGAGTAAAGAAAAGTAAATAATCTTCCATTTTGAAAATGTATATGTATGTAGAATAGTTTTTACAGTGAATTAACAAACCTAAAGTTAAGCATCCATTTGTTTTTGTAATTAAACATTAAACACGAAATGTTTTCTTTTCAGAATTTGTCTCGAAATGTCTCATGTGAGATAAACATTTTTTGGATTCAAACCAACTTAAAAACTCGATAAAACCAATTTAACCTTAACCGTAAAACGTTTAATACGAAGAGCTTTTCTAAAAATAAATTTTAAAATTATCAAACATGTTTTTAATCCGTTAATTTCATATTTATTATCAGTAAAAAACAATTCATTAACCTTTGACTACTAAACATTTTGTATTCGCATATTTCTAACAAACTTCTCTTTAAATTTCAAACCTATTTTGAAACGACATTTAATATGAATTTGTAATTCCAACCCACCTTAACAAATATAAGTCAATTTGAAACTCAACTGGTTACAACAAGGCAAACAAATGTTATTTAATATTATTTATTATAATTTAAGTTAAAAATAAATACAAAAACAAATTCTTATCCATTCACTTATTATATCTACAGCTCAACCCTGAATCCTGATATAAAAGGCAATCCCGTAGGCACTTTTTTCTGATATTTAAAATAATCATCTCCAAAAAAATTTAAAAGAGTTATTTCTTCTTCGTATATTCTCTCATTAAAAAAATTCCACGATGCAATAATATATCCAATTAAACAAATGGGATTGCACAACACAATCTAAAATTCAAAACAAATCATTCATTAACCCAATCATACAACTTATTTACCTTTATATTATTATATACCTGAGTACCAACACTCCACCAAAACCATCCAACATATGCAGGATGCCGCCAAAGATTATAAATTCCATTGGTCACTAAAACGTGTCCTTCTTCTTTATAAACTTGAATCACGTGATTAAAGTTTGTTCTGGCAGTAAACATAGCCAATTTTCGAATTACTTCACCAGCTAAACATATCAAAACACCTAGTAAACTCAATACATAAAATGCTTTAAATCCTATAAGAAAAAAATCAAATAATTCAAATAATTAACGGTCATTTTTAAAATTTTCAAATTTTTCTAATTAAATTCCAATACCTGGAAATAAAAACCATTCAATCCAGAATTCAACCCAACTGAATATTGCTGCAAGATTGTATTCACGACTATGATTGATCAAGAAAGAGTCAAGTGAAAGTGAGCGAGGATTTATTAATGCTGTCGCTACGTATTCTGATATGTGGAAGAAACTTAGAAGGCACAAATACCATCCGAAGCTTATGGCAGATCTATCAGCCCATAATGACAAAAGAATTGCAAAGCCGAATACCACACCTAAGCAAAACGAGCGAATTGCGACCTAAATTAGAGAAATATTTTAATTTTTGGATTAATACATTCTAATTACAATTTGTATAATACTTAAACTTCCAAGTCAGTACCTCGTAGGCGACCGGAGATAGTTTTAATCTCAGAAACAGAGTAAAAGTGATTGTGTATGCTGCTAATATTATTATTATGTTATCAGCAGCAAATTTTGTTAAATAATTATCGGAAATGCGAATTAAGTACGTAATACTTATTGCACATCCACAAAAAAACCAACTAACACTTGTTAGAGCTGGTTTCGTGAGTGCCATCACTAATCTAGCCTTCCTACGCAAATTGTAGAGCCCACGCTGGAGTCCATGCAGATAAATACTGTTTCCAGTTCAGTTGTGAAAAGAGGAAGTTAGTTGTTGCAACAGATGAAACGTAGATTTCGTTCACTTGTAATGTAGAAATAGAAAATATTTATTTTTATTTTTTTCCTAATATGATTTGGATTTTAAAGCATATAATTATTATTATGCATTATTATTATAAAAGTAATCATTTTATATTTATTTTATTTTAAATTGTTTTATTTACGTGACGTAATGCTTTTACGGAGAAGAATAATTTATATACTAGATATGAGTTTAAAATAAAAATGATATTTGGTGATAAAAATCATTCTATGTTTACAAAAAACAAGTGAGATTAACAAAATTTTAAATAAAATTACATAAATATTAAATAAATATTTCCTTCGTAACATTTTCTATGCCACCTTTTAGCTTTTACAGTGGCCAAAGTCAGTATTAGATATTAAAAAAAAACTTGGAAATCGAGAGTAATGCAGATAATAAACGTTTTTTATCTAAAACAAATCCAAATGACTGCAGTACTCACATCTGCACTTGTCATTAAGAAAGTACTATTGACACCCATTACAACGTAAAGTTTACACTCATTTTTTCTTTTTCTTTCGTATTTTGATTTAATTTTAGTCATAATTTTTTTTTACTTAAAGCTATTATGTTACCGAAGCTATTGGAGTTACTGCCTGTGGTATCGGTTTACCACATCTTGTTGATATAGAAGAATGGACTGGGATACCTCCGAAGGTTGGTAATGCCATCATAAAAGCTTGTGCTGCGATCCCCATTGACAGTGCTTATAACTATGGCTTGAAAGAAGCAAGTAATTGGATAAATAAAAATGTGACAAAACAGAAACCAAAACAAGAACAAGGCAAGTAGAACGATTAAAATTTTGAATTTAAATCTACATGGCAACTAATAATTATAATTTATAATGTAAAAATATTTTAGATTCATCAGTAAAAACAAAATGGCTTACAGATGTGAGGTCAATGTACATTAACACCACAAGAATGTCAAATGATGAGAGAAAATTGTTTGTTTCTTCAGCGAGTTGGGTTCAAGGTGTGAGGAAAATGTATGTTATTGAAGAAAGGGAAATTGATAATAAAAACGAAGCGGTTATTACTGAGGCGAATTGGATTCGGAGTTTAAACTCAATGTCTGTTGTGTCAAATAAAACAAATGAAGTGATTGATGAAAAAGAATTGGAAAATTCTGAGGAAAATTGGATTCGAAATTTGAAAGCAATGTCAGTTACAAACAAGGAAATAGAAATTAAAGTGATTGATAAGCAAAAGAAATCGCAAAATTCGAAGTCCATTTGGATTCATTTTTTGACATTAATAGGAAATATTAATTTGAAAAGGTCAAAAATCCTGAAAAAATGTTTTAAAGTTATTAATTTTAAAAGTAATTATTTATATTTATGTTATTTTAAACTTATTTTAATTTAAATCACATTTATTTACAGATTATAATGACGAGAATAACTGATGTTCAGTTATAAGCGTGGAATAAAAATGGCGACCAGTTAGTCTTATGAATTACTGTAAATTTATGTTATATTAATACATTATAACATACAAATGTAATCATTTATCTTATAAAATTTTACGAATTAATAAAAATAATAAAAACAAATTTTTTCGTTTGTTCTGCATTCAGTATCAATTCCACCTTTTCTCTTTTTAAACAACCCCGTTTTTAAACTAAGCGCTTGAACCATGACGTAATGTTATCATAATCACGTGATCATTTCGAAAGCGAGCAGTAGCAATGGTAATAGATGCGGAAATCTAAATTCATTTAAACTTGATCTATTCATTCAAAATCAAACACAAATGGCTTCGCTTATCAAGAATGGAATCTTAAAGCACCTATCAAGGTATTATTTTTAAGAATCCTCTCTAACCTCGCAAAGTGCGAGGAAGTAAATGCAGGTTCACTTCAACCCATCACCTTTCACTTTTCAGGTTCACCAAAAACTTGTCTGCAGACAAAATTAATGTGAGTACTCTTAAAGGAGAAGGTGAACTCACCAATTTAGAATTGAATGAAGAAGTTTTAATGGATTTACTGGAATTACCTGTATGGATAAGATTAACAAAAGCAGTATGCAATAAAGTATCCTGTAAGGTGAGTAAAGTAAACAAGACCATCCTCTTTTTTTATCACCATCGTTTATTTATTATTAATTTTAATTTTGATTTTATTAAAGATTATGTGGACCAAGTTGAAATCTGTTCCAATATACTTAGTAAGTAAACACAGTTGGAGATTAAATTTTGATAATATATTTTTTTTAATTTGATTTATTTGTGCTTACTCACTAAGCCTATTTATATGAGGAAGTTTATAGAAAGTGAAAGTAGAAATAATTTATGTTTTTGTATTATTTTATAGAATCTAGATGAAGTATTAGTTGAAATGGAAACTTGTGAAGAATTACGACCACATTCCACTCATACTTCTGTGCCAAATTATAGGTAATGATGATAATATTGTGTTTTGATGCGTATAACCCGCGGGTTATATGAGTGAATGTGCATAGATTTTTGTTTTCGATGTTATTTAAAGAAAAAACTTGAAAATTGTTGTACATTTACAAAAATTTTAAAGTTCTTTTAAATTTTTTTGCATTAAAAAAACAAATTAATTTTAATTTCTATTCAGCTCAGGTGGAAAATACGGTTTTTCTGACAAAGTAATCGACGGAATGACAGTGCGAGTGAACAGTATCGTTGTTAATTTCAAGTCGAAAGCATTTCACGCATCGTTTCATGTAATTAACTTATTCCACTCCAGTAATTTATTTGCACTAATTAACGTATTACAACCAGGAACACTATTTACATCAGTTTTTCCTACACAAAATTATTTTCCTCAATTGTAAACACAAAAACCAACATAAATTAATTCAAAATTTTATTTATTTTTAATTTAGAATTTCTCAATTACAATTCAAAATTAATATTTTTAAAACTCCTATTTTCAGTTAACGAGGCTATGTTTAGATTCACGTACTCCAACATGGCAAAAAAGTGATTTACGAATGATGCGATTAAAGGAACCAACAACCGGTGAACTGCTCATTTTCAAACAAGTCGAATGGCAAACACTGAGATTGGAGGCAAAAGCTGTTCAGCTTCAAGAAGAATTTTATACCCCTTTAAGGCTGATTACAAACCAGGCGCGATGTCGGATTATCATCAAAAAAAGATTAAGCGATTGCAGTATTCTTGGTTCGCGTCTAGTTTTTATTATGGATGAACTTTTATGGGTCGTTACTGACTCGCAGTTGAGAGCTGCAGCTCATTTTGCCAACTCGCTCAGTGGATTAATTCATAAGGCCACACAACTTAGTCAAAAAGTGAAAGCTGCTCGTAAACTAGAGGTAAGTAGAATAATAAATATTTATTTTGCATAAATATTAAATTTAAAAATTTTTTTTTTTAGTCAACTTCTGATTGGAGAAACCAAACTTTTACTTCCGCATCACCTTCGTCACGTGGTCATGTATCATCAGTAGATACAGTTCTGTCACGCGTTTTTAGTACATATGATGTATATGAAACGTCATATCATTTCTATTCAGGACAGATAGATTTACATTTGTGTGATGAAGTTACACCTGAAGGTTAAAAAAATAATCTTTGTTGTGAAAAATAATTGTAAGGATTTGAGGCAGTTAGATTGATCGGATTAATCAAAGTTGATTAATTTTCAAACTTGAGTGAGTACTTGAGTTAGGAATCAATTTTACTAGATTTATTTGTGCATACAGATTTTGTTTGCACATTGCTTATGCATACAATATTTTCAAGTTTAATTTGATAACGTTTAAACACAATTTTATTCAACTCAATGACATTCTTATTTACTCAAAAACCCATAATTATAATCAAAACACATCATATTTTACAAGAAAATATTTAAAAAGCTTGTTTAATTTAAACTTGATTTAAGTTAATGCCAACGACCATGTTTGTTGAAGTAAAATAATTCAAAAAATCCAATTAAAATTCATTATACATGAGCAATAGAAAAAAAACCTAATCAGATTATTCTCACTGCTTGAAAGCCCTCATTACACCCTACGATAATTAATTCATGAGATTTGTAAAATTTTCTAAATCATCTAAATTGTTTTTTTCATTGCCAGTACCTAAATTTGGATCAGGAAGAAATATCAATTTTTCTTTAAGAATATTTTTTATTTTTTAAAAATACTCTCGATTATCCCTTGCATGGACAACTGAATTATACAGATATCCAATTACACAGACAATCTGCAAGTCAATTTTATCACCATCATATGATCATTTTATAATTGTTAATGTCACCATTTAAATCAGGCAATCATATGATGTGATTAGATGATGTTTTGATGACATTTGCGTAGAAAAGAAATCCACAAACTGGATAATCCATGCGTGGATAATCAGGAGTTTGCTGTAGGAAAATTTTATAGAAATTGGTTCAATTTATGAGGTTGCAACAATTATTAATTAAATTAATGGGATTAATTAAATAATCACATAAATTAATGATCTTAAAGTATATACAATTACTAAAAACAATTTTTAATTTGTTTAGGGATTGGTTCATCTCATCCACAATTAACAGAAGGTGGAGCAATTCAAGTTACGCTAGAAAACCTGTCAATAGATTACTACCCATACCATCTAGCAAATGGTACCCGCAAATATTGGCTCCGATATAAAGAAAACTCAACTTCCAGATCATCTTGGGTCTCGTCACTTCTTGCCGATTTTCGAATGCGACTTACAGAACTTTTACCAGGAGAATCACCAAAACATACCCCGGTTTGCAGGGTGCAAGGTGACATAACCAAGAAAAGCGCACCCACCCCAACCAAAGTCACCATTAATAATTACTTAGCTCGCTTAATGTCAATGTGTGTGGTAGTGCGTGTCGACGAATTCAGCGTTTTTTGCGTGTCAACACCGACGTCTCGCACAACAACACACAGTAAATGTTTATCGAGCGATAAAACCCGTTTGATGTTACCCCAAGACATGTCCAGTATACATCTCGAATGGACGCAATATTACTATCCCGGTGATACGAATTTACCAGTACCACCACCAAATATGTGCATTCAAGTCAACTCGTTGAACCTCACTTTCGATGCCCTTACTTTATTATGGCTGAATGCGTTTTCACTGAGTTTGCGAAAAGTTTCATTCGATCCCCCGTCCACTCCCGCTCCTAAAATGGACATCCGAATCGAGGGTTTAATGCCCCGGATTGTGTTTGTGGACAACACAGAACATCCAAACACTCAACTAGATCGTCCACGTAAATTACAAATTCAAATTTCGCGTTTAACTGCGACGAATTCACGAATTGGCGAAAATTGCGGACGAATGGATTTAGGAAAATGTTTAGAACGGTTGCAGGCGGGGGAATTGATTTTCTGCACCGGATTTCCATCAACCGATAGCGACCAACATCCGGTAAACGATGCATTTGTGCAACATTCACTCAGTTCGGATCGTACTTGGGATCAATCGAAAATCAAAGATGGCGACACGGAAGATATTTGGCATTTATTCAGTCGAATACAGAAAGATTTATTATGGCAAGAAGAAAAAAATATTTGGTGTGTACATATGGATCCTATTTGGGCGGATTTCACCTTACCACGCACACCGAATAAACCAAAACCAAGACCGGTGCCATTTCTAGACGCGTTTCCGTTAACACTTTGGATGCATGAAAAACCAAAGATCTCTTCGCTGGGCGATATTTACGTGTTAGCTCATGTGCATAGTTTGATCAATATACAACTAAACCATTATCAGTATTTGTTTCTATTACGCTCGTTCGATGCTGTATCGGAGATGAGTAAACAATTAATAACGGATACGGCTCGAATATCCGGTATCGATATCGCTGGTTTACCGATCACGTGTGCTTCTACACAAATACCTGAATTGGATCTTTCATTTGTAATAACCAACAGCCAAGAAGCCGAGCGCGAAGGTTCGATTGATAATTGTGAGTCTATTACGCCCGATGAGAATAATTACCGTAGACGAGCAACGGTTGTTGCAAATGGAGTTCGCGAATCGAGTTCGGAACATGTCGATTTGAAAGAAGCGGCTGAAATTGATTTAGTCAGTGAAGGGAATATAAGTAAATCGAGAAGTGATTCGTTGCTTGATTCTAGGTCGCTTGCTAACGTATCGCCGACATCGTCTTCGCAAGGGATTTGTACGTTACTGGAAGAGGAAAGTTGTACAGGGCAGCAAGAGCGTACAGCTTTGACTGATTTGTCGGATAATTTTTCGAAAACACTCGCGTCTGGATCGAGTGTTATGAAGAAAGGGTTGTTTAGTATTCGGTCGAGTATTGATTCAGCGATAACGTCGAGTAAAGCGTCGTTGCAGAGTTTGGATCGGAAAAATGTTGCAAATAGCCCGGATGATGTGCAATCGTTGGAGGATTGGGAGACTGTGTCGATTCGAAGTGATTTGTCATCGGATAGTGATCAGTTTATGATGGTTCATTTGGATAATCAAGTTAACAAAGCTGAAGATGCGTTGTTTAGGTCGACTAATGTTGCAGCAAAGATTGAGAAAGCGAGTGAAATTAAGGAAACTCCAACGTCCACTTCTTCGTGCAGTATTAAGCGATCAGATTTGGTAATTTATATCTTTTTATACATTTTTTTATCATTTCAACAGTTAAATGTACATGAGTTAGCTAAAATTAGTGAAACAGGTATATATATAACTAACGAAAACCAGCTAAAATTAGCACTAAATTCTGCTGTTTGGTGATTTTAGAAGAAAATAGTTAGCGTTAACGTTACTTGCTCATACATCGAGCTCAAAAGCATTATCTTATTTTATTTGAATAAATTTGTTTTATTTTTTTTTAATTTTGATTTTTTTTGTTTTTCTAGGTATCTATTTTGACTTTTCGAATGGGAAAAGTAGAAATGATTCAAAATTCTCAAGGTTATGACTCAGTTATTCGATTATTATGTCATCAATTATCTAGTGAAGGCCAAAGCAATATAACTTGGGATGAATTTCAAACTAAGTTTTCAGCCAGTAAGTTTGTAAATTATAGTTTATTTATAATGTTTATTAATAACATATATTCCCAGGATCTCGTGGTTGGCAAGAATCGTTAAACGGACTTAACCGTCACGCTTGTGATTTACGAATTCGACACGAGATTGGTCCAAAAGCTGAGCAAGTGTCTGTTTCTGCTGGAGAACGTGGAGTTGTGACTGCAATTATATCTGGAGTTTCATTATCCTTATTTTCAAGCGGTATTATTGGTTTAACGGATTTACTCGAAGATGAAATAATTCCGCTTCCAATGCCACTGAGAATTCTTTTAAGGGATATTAATGTCAATTTACAGGTTCGTTTTATAAATATAAATAATTTTGTTTAAAAATAATTAAACAAA
>JAQFZN010002647.1:0-10839 GCA_034687075.1 Geophilus carpophagus | reverse complement strand
AGTGATATGGCAGTGATTATTCCACATTTTATTATTATATTTGCCAATATCCAGTTAGGATTTGCCCATCAATGCCTTTGCCCACTTCCTCCACACCCGAATGGCAATTGCTCCAGTTGTGCACGCTCCAATTCTAATCATAATTACAGCCTTGGCTATATTCCACCTGAATAATTCGGCGCCACAAAGATAAGCTTCATTAATATTTAACACACAACCCACAACAGAGTAATTTTGCAAATTGATAACACTTTGGAGGCAATTACTTTTCCTCAGGTAAATTACCAACTCCGAATGCACTTCTCTCTCTCTCTCTTTTCTCATCCTATCAATTATTCGCAAACTAAATTTCTTTTTCGTAATCATCACAACATAATTCCTAGCAAAACTATCAACAACCACGTACACACTACCCTAGTTCATAAAAACCATGTAAAATTCAAGTTCAGGTCAGATTAGAATTCAATATTTTTGAAGAATAAAATATTGGTTTAAAACTTGTCTCACTTTTGTTACTAATCTCTCCACATGCAATAATTACAATACTCCCGTAAAATGCAAGTTTCTATAACGCACTAAAGATATTGCATATATGTTATTAATCCCATATATTGCGTAACACATTAACCGCGTTATACAGGAGTCTAATGTACTTCCATCTCAACTATTTGCTCCTCAAACGAACTTGTAATCCCATTGAAAAAGAGGCAAACATCGCTATTAACCGAATAAGGCGAAGTTGGGCAGCAATTCTTAAATCAGCATTAAAAACATCCAATGTGACAAAGAATAAAAGTAAAAAGTTGACTTTCTTCTTTCTTTCTTACCACCCTATATACTTTTATGGGGGATCAGGCAAAAGGTTGCTAAACCCTTGCAGCCAAATGGGATTCAATAAGCAGGAAACGCGTGATTCTCACTTCAAAACTTCCTGTCCTATTTCGCCCCATTACTACTGACTATACTCACCAAAGTGCGAGCAAATCTAATGGTCAGCCAATGGTCGGTTAACTTTTCACTGATATATATATATAAAAAAAAAAAGAAGAAAAGAAAAATAAATAAAATAAAATGTTATTCTCTATCTCCCTCTATTAGCAGTTAAGCGAATCCGAAGAGCGAAAACAACGTAGTAAAGTTGCACCGGAGGATTTACCTCCTCCTTTTGTTTCTTTCTTATCGAACTCATTAACAACACTTTTTACACCTCTCAAACAGTAAAACAGTAAAAGAAAACAAAAAAAAAAACAACTTTGAGTCACTTAAAACAAAAACAAACAGTTTGGAAAGGAGATTTGAGGGAGTGGGAAAAAGAGGGAGAAAAAACAGTATGCAAATCCTAAGCATGGATTCGTGATCAGGGTTTGCAAACGGCACACACACACACGAAGCCAAATAGGTTTACCCAAGTTGCTAAGGGAATGACTATATCCATCTCTATACCCCGTTCATTCGCTCACTAACAGTCTTTGCCAAAGCACGTCCTTGCCAAACGACTTGTTCCCAACGCCCGCTAAAGAACCCTCGGGAGATTTCGTTAAAGAAAGAAAAGAGAAAGAGAGAAGAGAAAAAAGTATTACGATCGACCTTCTTCGACAACGACAATCTTTACCACTTAACCAGGTCTGCAACCCCCTGCTGCTGAGGTTTGCATGGACGAAGGAATTGGTATGAAGAAAGTAGTAAGTAGTTAGAATGTAAATGCAGCACAAGTTTGCAATTGTTCATTAAAGTTGGGTGGTTAGTGGGGAAATGAGGTTAAATCTCTGAATGTGGTGCTGAGTTTTGGAAAGGAAAAATTAAGATTTTAATGTGTTAAATAATAATTAAAATTGGGAAGTATGGAAAATTGTTGTTATTTATTTTAAGAAATTTTGAGGAAAATAAATTGTATAAAAATTAACAAAAATTCGAGCAAGTTGCAATTAGTAAATATTATTTCTCATTCAATTTTTTTTTATAAATTATCTCAACATAGCACCCAAGACCATTGCTTCAGATACTAACAGAAAAGAAGAAATAGTTTTTTGATAATTATTTCATACAGATGTTTGAGAGTGAAGTTTTTCATGGAATAACATGAAAAAACACCAGTACCATCTAGTGCATTTATTTAGCATAAACCAAGAATTACAATCAATCAACTTTATTTATTGATAATTAACCTTTGAGGTATACCAGTAAATGGTGAAAAAAAAATAAACACATCATGTTTCCAATTTGTGCAGACTTTTTATGTCTAACTCCTGAAGCACTTTTCTACTTTAGTTACAAAACTTGTCACCACTAGCACTAATAATTTGTTTATCTTTACAAACAACTGATAGAGTCACATGAAAGGTTACTTAATACGATTAATCACAACTTACAACTGCTGGCAAGTCCTGAAACTTGAAAACTTGCTAGTTAACAAAAGTTCTTTGGACAAAATGCAGAAAAACCAACCAAACCTTTTTGAATATTCAATTAAAACAAAAAAATTTTAAAATTTAATAAACCAACACAAACTATACTTTTAGAATTAAACTTTCCCACAAACTTCTCCATTTCCCTTGTCTTTATCCAACCCCTTATCTCAATTTCTGTTTTTGTCATTTAACTATTCAATTAAACTCCAGTTAAACCAAATCCTTTATTACAAACTTTCAATCACAGATTCACTTTCAAAGCACCTATAATAGGATTAACTCATTATAAAAAAAAACCTTCTCTTAATCAATGCATTTCCAATAATTCCCCATAACTCAAATACCCCTTTTATTCACTCCGCTATCATAATACAGCATAAGAAGTAAAAAAGGAGAAAGAAAAAAAATCCAATCTTCTTTTCCTATACAAACTTGAGCCTTCTTGCAATGAAAACCATTTTAAAAATAGGGAAAAGTAGGAGAGAGTGCACGTTTTGTCCAACCAATTCTCATTCAAAGAGAAAGTCCTGATTCATTTCTTTACTTTTTCATATCATCTTCGTTTTTTTCCTCTTTTGCTTCCTCCTTCTTTCCCTTGTACAATTGATTAAATACCCAGAATCCTCTTCCTCCGACACAGTTGAGAGAGAAATGGAGAAGGCATATATCCAAAGACTTGATTTCCCTCTGGGTTTTGCCCCTTAAAAGATGGAAAACGCTAACTAAATCCCAAATACACATTCCTGATTCCTCTTCTGCCATTCTTTACATTTATAAAGAATAAGGGAAAAAAAAGTAGACAAGTCGACAGATCATAAAGCATCTTCCTTAACACGAAGTATGATCACTCTTGAGAAATATTGTCGCACATAATTTAAAGTCGAGATTGCAATTTTCAAACCAAGTACGTTTATTATTCTTTATAAAATGCATGCAACTTTGGCAAACATATTTAAATTTAATTAAATTATCTATTCTGTAACTAAGGAAAATAGTTCTAAAATCAGCAAAGGATATACTGTCATATATTGTAAAATTTAGAGAATATACCTCCCACGACTAACAGATCTTACTTCTTATATGGTAAAATGATACCCACGAATAATAAGAGATAATGTGCAAATTTGGTAACGATGTCTTTTGTTACTAATGTGAGAGATTTACCAATCTTTCATATTAAGAATCGTAACAATCATTTGTTTCATTTTTAAATGAATGTTTACATGGTTGTTTCTACCATTAGGCAAGACCAGGCGGCTGCCCAGGGCGGCAAAATGGTGAAAAAAATTTAATTTAAAATCAAACAGCAGAAAAAAAATTGAGCAAATTAGAAGAAAAAAATGAACTAAAGGAAAAATTAAAACATTGAATTGTTTTCAGACAGTGATGGTAGTAAAAGGGAGAAAGTGGCATTTTTCAATTCTTGCCTAGGGCGGCAAAACACCTTGAAACGGACCTGAATGTTTAGCAACCATTTGTAGTGGAACATTCGTAATACCAAAGTTACACAAATGTTTCAACACATGTGCCGTTCGATCAAGCAAAGTGAATTCTTGCTGCCATTTTTAAAGATAGATCAGTGAATTGTTTTAATTTGTTTCAATTTTTAATTTAAATAGAACATTTTTTTATAGCTAGTTTTATTGATTTCAGTTTAAAAATTGATAAGAATGGAGAAATTTGAATTAAAATTTAGTCGAAAATTCATACAAAAATAAATACAAGATCGGAATATTGAAACCATGGTGATGTGTGTTTGTTGACACCGCCATTGCAATCATGTTTTAGAAATTCCCAAAAGCTCTTGAAATATTCTCAGAGGATGGAATGCACAGATGGCATAAATAGCAGAAGTGAATATATACTTTACAATTTTTTTAAAAAAAATTCGTGATTCGTAACTTACAAACATTCATTACAAAATTTTGCAGTGTCTAATCACATTGACATGCAAATTTGCCGTTTTTAGCCACTAAATTGCAAACTTTGCTTGGGTTAATTGTCAAGTACTGTACATAGCTCTAAACATCTATTTAGCCAATGCCTGTTAAGTTTCAGTGTCATCAAGAGGCATTTATCATTTTTACTACATAATAATAATAAGCAATTGGTTATTCAACATTGCAAATATTGTAAACAAACATGCACATTTGTTGGACACTTATTACCACCATAAACAATTAGTATGCAGTGATTAACTTTTTAAGTTTATATTGAAATTGCAGGTCAAATTATACCCATAAACTGTGTATATTGAGAATAATACTTGTCATATCAATTTTTATCTCCTACTGTACATTTCCTATTATGTAAATTACTGAGAAAATCAATGGATTTATGCATTTAAAAAATAAAAAAATATAATACAAGTTTTCTCATAAAATAAGCTGATTATTACCCACACCAAAACCTACATATCTTCTTTAGAATTATAAAATATAATTTGTACTTTAAACTTTCAATTTTTTTAAATTCTTGACAAGTTATGTGAAATATTCATTTTCGCTACCTGTCAAAGTATAGAGATTAGTCAACTAAAAGCAACATGTTAAATTAACTCAACAATTAAAATCCAATGCTCAATTTTAAATATTCGACATAATTTCAGTTTACAACACTCAATTTGACATCTTAAAGCATCAGCTTAGTTAAATTAATATTGGTGTCAATATGCAATATATATAATTCCATTTATAAATAAAACATTCCTTTAAAGAAAATTGCTGACAAGTGATTGTACTAATATAAATAAAACAAAGGAACTTACATTGAACATCTAAGGTAAACGTCTCCGATGAAATGCCAGTTCCAACTGAATTGCGTACTTGACATCCATAGACACCTTGATCTCCTCGTGTCACATTGTGGAAAACCAACTTCATTTGGTCTGCCACTCCGTCCATGATCTCCAGATGTGCTCCTAAACGCAATATTCTATCATCACGAAGCCAACGCTTGCCAGTGATTTGACGGGGATTGGACACATAAGCGCAGGTAATAGTAGCCGTGTCTCCTTCTTGCACTGTCATGTTCCCTTCTGGAGATAAGGTCACTATTGGAGGATCTATTAACAAAAGAAAAAAATAACTTTAGATCATCTATACATGAATAAATTTCTAAATTTTAAACACAAAATTTCAGCATTTAATTTAAATAAAAACAATAAAAACAAAAAAATCAGTTATTATTTATATTTATTAATTTTTAACCTTTGTTTACATTTCTCACGTTCACTTCTCACTAAAGTGGCTGCCAAATTTGTAAATCGCATTATTTGATTAAATAATCACTGAAATTAATGAAACCTTCTTGTTGTAAACTTATAAACTTTAACTGAAACTTTTATAACTTTTCCTTTAAAATAAAATATAGTGCGGGCATATTAAAGAAATAAATTTCACATGATGGTACCAAATTTTTTTTCCCTTGTACATAACAAACTTCATTTTCACTCAAACCAAATTTCTTCACAGATGCAGACACTAAAACCAAACGTTATATCAAACTCATCCCCTCTTTCTTCCACCCTCCTACTACACTGTCACCTTTTCCCGCCTCTTCTCCTACTCCTTCAACTTGTTCTTTCTTTTATTATGTACAACATGCAGTGGTGATTCCCTAATAAAATTTCTCATAAATTCCAACAAGCAGGCACCAACTCAAACTTCCATAAATAATAAACCTCCCGTTTTTTTAAATTAAAAAAAAAGAGAAAGAAAAATTTAAAAACTTTTCAAAAACTCTTCTTTATATAAAAATAATTGAATATAATTTCAAAAATAAATAAATAAAACAACAAAATACATGTAGTTTATGTATGGGTTATGTGTAGGGTGACTACATATTTTTTGTTTCCATATATAGTTGGATAGATAATAGATATAAATGTGTATTTGAAAAAATGTTCTCTACACTTGCACCTAAAGAGGATTTTGGAAAAGTGCAGTGTAAACATTCTTGAAGGAGAAATGAATCTAAAAATCTTTGTTTGCACAACTCTGAAGAACCACTTTCTCAGAGGAAATAAAAGACTGCAACTTCAAAACTCCTTAATGGATTTTTGTATGTATTAAAACATGGTTACTGTCTTCAGAAACAGTAAATATTTGTTTTACAATGTATTTACATAGTTTGTACAAAATAAAGTAATACTGCACTGAAGAAAATGTAAAGAAATTAACATCTTACTACGACATTATACTGTTGATAATTATAAGTACTTTACTGTTTTATTTTTAAAAAAGTATCAATAATGCGATAAATAAATCACTCCTATAACTAGAACTTCCATTTACAAGTTTTACTATGTGGAAAATCATCACTTCAAAATATTATTTAAATATTTGGATAATATTCACATAAAAATTAAGAACTTGGAATAAATTAATAGTATCATGTATTAAGACCTTAAATAACAATATAAAATGTACATTAATTTACATTGACAAAGTTAAAAAAGTATTTAAGAAAAACTAAGGCATTTAACTTTTGAAATTGTAATATATTGTTGACTTTTGTTGAATATATTGTATATAAACTGCTAGTTGATGTCACATGAATTGTAGATAATGCTTTTTAGATAATTTTTAGATAATTTTTTGTGCATTGGAAAAGTTGAAATTATTTTTCCAATGAAATATTATCAAGATTTTTTTAATAGCATTTAAATAGATGTTATAGCTAATGCCAATTATTATCAACTGTTGAAGAAGAATTTTCAATGCTTACAGCTTCAAATTTGTTTAATTGATTCATTAATCTTTAGCATAATTATTAACAGCTGAAATTAACACTTAAGTTGTCTTATAGATATATTTTTACTGATTGCAATTTATTGTATCTCTCTTTAGCTAATAATAAGGAACCAAAAGAAAAAATAACATTCAGATGATTAACAGTACTGGACAAATTGCAGAAAAATTCCAAAAAAACACTTAAAAAAACAACTAGGACTAAACAAAATAAATCTAAATGTAGAGCTCAGATTCTACCAGAGCAAATCCAATTTGTGAAAACATTTTTAGTTATAATTTTTATGTTTTATAAAGTTATTTTGTATTTTTTTTACCCAAGATGCCTGTCTATTGTTTTGTCACATTGGTTTTTAGTTTTAGTTCATAATAACTTAAAATCCCTGTTCCGGTTTGTGAAATTTTCTATTCAGAGTCCTGTCTAAATAAAAATGAATTTATCCAGAAAGAAAACACTGTCCTGGACACTTAAAGAGAAATTATATACAGGGCCAAGCCTGGCCAGCATTCATTGCATGCGCTCGCAGGCGGCCAAATTAAAAAGCAGCTAAATTGCCAGGGATGATGTCATTGCTTACAGTAACCTAACCTAACTCTAACTTATGCCTAAGTTCCCACTTAAACCACTTTTGTACAAAACTCACCCACTTTTAGTAAATCCCTTGTTCACACTTGAACAGGTTTTGTAGAACTCAAAACAAAATGGCTGACTTTTCTCAAACTTAAGTTTAAGAAAAGTTTTCTAAAACCACAACTACAAAACTCACCCCTTTTTGGTCATGTGACTACAGAAAAAAACAGCTGCCACCAATCAGAGTTGAAGCGGAGATAAACTTTGTGATATAAAGGTAAAATACAGACGACCCTCAACTTTCGCACACTCAACTTTTGCACATTTCGCTATTTCGCACATGGGCCGAATGTCAAATGTATATAAGGTCAAGTGTGAAAATAAACAAAAAAATTTTAGAATTCATCAAAAGTGATCTTAAAATGCAATTTTTGAAGTTTTTTTAAAATTCTTCTACTTTCGAACATTCAACATTCGCACACATTTTCAGGAACCAATTATTTGCGAAAGTTGAGGGCCGCCTGTAAGTCTGATTTGGCTTCTATGAAGCAAAATCAAACTGTATTTAAAGTAATTGCAGAGGATCCCACAATCAGGACCATGCCTGGCCAGCGTTCATTGCGTGCGCCACATGCTGCCAAATTAAAAGGCAGCTAAATCGCAAATTTAAAAATATGTATTCGATACACATAATTCATGGCCGTCTCCAAGATAATCTTGGTGGCAGCCATGGACACTGGCACACAGGCAGCCATATACTCAGGCACAGCCCTGCCCACAGTTGGTCAAGCTCTGTATAGGCAATATTTTTTTTTCACAAAAAATGAAAAATTGAATTTTCAACTTGAATTTAATTCAAGAAATTATTTCAATAATTGTTTTTTGATTTGAAAAAATATGGATAAATAATAAGTACATAAAAGTTTATTTTCCAGCCCCAAATTATTTTTTGCACACAGCCCCACAAATCCTAGAACCCAGCTTTGACCTGTGCAGTAATTGACTTGCTTGTTTTTCCACTTTTTTTACCAAGACTTCAATTCTACCACAATTGGATAGCCACAGTATTTGTTTTATGTGCTTCCTATTTTTAAACAATTTTAGTAGGATAATCTTTACTACTTTATCCAGAATGAAAACATTGTGGGAATAAATCATTCTTAAGCTTCATATTCTTTTTATACCTAAACTCAATTATAAACCATAAAATTTTAAATTGATAATAGTAATTGTTATGCTAATTTTCTTTACCTCACTGCTTGTAGTATAATGTTCATGTTCAGCAAAACATTCAATGTCAGTTATTTTTGTCATTGCAAGTCTTTAAAACCATCAATATTCTATAAGAAATATTTTGTCATATGTAAAGAAAACTATATCAATTCTTATTTCCACACCAGTTATTTTGAGCCATCTGCAAATTAAAACAAAGGTCAAGAATTGCAATGTAAACAATATTTAAAAAAAGAAACAAATGTAATTTACTTTAATTTTGATAAATTAACCACAAGAGTGAATTTTCACTAGTCTTCAATGAAGGCAGGGTTAAACTCAAGATGAGGAGGAGAAAAGCTCACATAAATTGTGCAAACAAGGCATGTAAACAAGAACATTAGAAGACCATTGCTCCTTGTACTAAAGGCAGCAAAAGCCAGCCTTTCAGCTCTGCACAAGTATCTTAAAATGGTGCCAAGTTTTAATGCATTAAAAAGAAATTACAACTAAATTTCAAAAATGCGTGAATTGAATTGCACCATTAAAAGAAAAGAAATGGTTAAACCTTAAAAAATTATTTTTCTAATTTTCAAGATAAAAGCTTGAAAAAAGTAAGCAATTTATTTTGAAAAGCTACTTATTCCATATCAATTTTTATTTCAATGTTAAAATATTAACAATAACTATAATACATAATGTAAAGAAAAATATATTTTTTAATGTGCACTCGGTTCACAAAAACCTAAACAAACTCATACTGTAGAAAGATCAATGATCTGTGTTGCCACCTTTTCAAAATGGATCACCTGGACAAAATTTAGAAATGTGTCCCAGAGCAAAAAAATAAAAATGTGCAATTTTCTACAAACCAGACATTTTTGGGCTTTGCACAGTGACAATCCCCAATAAATAGCAGCACTGCCAATGATTGTAATAATTGCAAATCAATTTGTTACAACCATAATTGCACTGACAATCAATTGTGCTGAATGATTACATTACCATGCAATTTTTTAACAAAGGCATTCTGCATATTAAATTTAAACATAGTGGCTATTTTCATGATTGGTCAGCTAAAATGATATTTATGTGCCATGAAATTACCAAAGCTTAAGTTTGTGTTTGCAACCCTGTAACCCACTCATTTCAAATATTGTATTAATTATTATAACAGCAATCAATCAGTAATTTTAAGTTTGTTTCACTTGTCAAACAAGTTAATGTCTGAGTAATTTCCAAGTATAATCAACATTGCCCTACAATTAACTCTCATTTTCAGTTGTAATTTCTTTTTAAAAGATCTTGAGGTGTGAAAAAAAATGGAGAACTTGGAAATAATTTGCCTCTTACTTTTCTTTCTACATAGTCATTATCTGACATTAAATATTTTGTATTATCAGTTTCCAAATTATTCTTCTTAAAAACTTCCTTAGAAGACCAGATTGTTAACTCATGGTCTGATCTGAAAAAATATAGCAATTTCACTTTCCCTATTACTATTTTACTAGCAGACGCCTGCAGAACATCTGCAAGCTAGTTTAATTTGGTACTATCATTATTTCCAATTATAATATACGTATGGCTATTATATATATAAAATTTATAATAATATAGAAGGGTGATATAATTAGCATGACAATCAATAAGCACGACATTAAATTTCGCGCTTAACCATTTGCACCAAATCATGTCGTGTTTATTCATTTCTCTCTTATTCATATGATCTGTAATAGACATGTGAATAACAGCAAAGTTTCACACTTTTTCACTTTTGATGAATTAATTCACCCTAAAGATAAGTGCAAACGAAAGCAATAATAAAAGATAATTAAGAAATCCAAAGTAAAAAATTAAAAACTACAATGTAAAAAATTAAAAAAATACAAAGTAAAAA
>JAQFZN010002646.1:0-10839 GCA_034687075.1 Geophilus carpophagus | reverse complement strand
AGTTTGATTATACTTTTGATAGTAAACAAACAATGAATACGTTTATTCAGGTCATTATTATTTATTTTCATAGTTGAATATTGAACAACGCCCTCTTACCTTTACCATACCCTCTTGAATTGAAAAACGAAGGGAAAAAAATCGGTTGTTTCGTGACATTACACACCCACGACATCGATAATGTGTACACAAGTGTCCAGAATAAATGATTGTATTCGTTAGAGGGATATTGTTTCCTGAATCGGTCCTGTGTTTGCATTTGTGTTTGCAAATGGAAAAAGTAGCATAGGTAAACACTGCTGCACATAAATGTTTGGTTATGATGGTAGACATTGCTGACGTAATCATTTTCAAACTCAGCAGTTTGTATTAGCTTATACATGATTTAGGTATTAAAATTCTGTATGCTAGTTTTTATTTTTTCATTTAATAAAATATAAAAAATATCATAACTTACCTATTAGGTGGGGTTGATTTCAAGTGAAATGTGCTGGTTTTATGTTGTTTGATTACTGTATTCAGTATTCCAGGAATTTGCAATAACAAACATAATTTGCATAACCGCAAGTGCTGAAAAAATAAAATATACATTAAAAAAGAATTTAATTGTAAAAACAACAAAATTTTAATTCTTAAAACAACTTAGTCAATAAATTTAAAAATAAATATGAAAAACGATGTAAACATTTGAATAAAGCACAATGATATCACTTGATCTGACACATCCAATCCTGTAGCAGCAATGGCGTCACTACTCACATTGAAAAATGGCGTAAAGTGTAATCACTCTAACTCTATTTCATTAAATCTGACTTGTTTATAATCTTTGCAACATTAAAAATCACATTTAAAACACGCAAAACTTTGAAATCATCATAAAATCAAATCATGTAAAAGTTTAATTATTTTAAAACCAAAATTTTATTTTTGAAACTCAATTTATCAAAAGTCATGTTGTATATTATTCATTTGAGTGTCATTCAGTGGATAAACAAACTTAGAAATATGTCATACCATAGTCCCAATTTTATTTCCCTCTTTTTTAAAGCAATTTTCTCCTCTCAAGAAACCGTTGAATCAACATGACAAAAAGTAAAAAATTCCCACAAGGATTTGCAGTTTGCACACAATAAAAACATGTGAGAAATTTTTTCCATCACATTTTCTTGTAACTTTTTTTCCATCCCCTACACCATAACACATACATAAGCAAAAAAATGTGTCAAGAAAAAATTTACCCTTTTAGGGAAAATTGAATAAAACAATGGATGAGGTCTACTGACTCATGGGAAGGAAAACTAGAAGGCGAAAAAAATAAAAAGAAACCGTTACAATAACGCTGAGGTACTCAAGTGGCACTGTTTAATAAGAAAAGAGTGAAATAAAAATTTGAACATGTGCCAAGAAATAATTTTTAATTTCCCGCTACTTTTGCTGGCATAAATAATGTTTATATTTACTAGGTTAGGGTCATCTGCAGGTCCTTGACACATTACTACAAAAACCGGCTGCTGTTTTTAGATAAGAGAGCACCGGGTTTTTGTTTGTTTATTGTTATATTATATTATTTTTCAGGTGTATCTTGATGAATAATAAGATTGGAATTTTATTTTATGTTGATGATGGTCTTTTTAATTATAAACTCGTTGTGAAAGATGTCACGATGGGGTAGATGCCATGTTAATCATCTTGTGTAGTGTGTTTCTCCCTAGTTGCTGATTAATTTTCAAGTGTGTCGTTTATTACTGTGAATTAGATGAGTGAGAGATTTAAGTGGGGAGAAAATTAAGTGAATTATTTCGTTTCACTCATTATTTTTTTTTATTTTAATTGTATACGGATTTGATTCACTTTTATTTATTATTTTAAAATTTTAATCCTGTTACTGTGTCCATAGTGATTTTTCTTTTTGTTTTATTAACTGCTAACCAATTTTGAAATTTAAAGAAAAATTCAATCTTAATATCATTTTAACTTTGCTTATGGATTAATTTTATGAGAAATTATGAAAGGCATAAGTTAATCCACAAAAGAGTAATAATCAACTGTAAAGTTATAACTTAGAAGTTTTACGATTTCATTATTCAATTAAATATTCCTTAGTAATATTTAATAGAATTAATATAATCTAAAGTTTATGAAAGATTAAATTTAGGTACCTTTTATATCTTGTTGTAAAAGTGATTTTTCAATTATAGAGAGATGAGTGAAACTGGTCATACAAAGTTGAAATTTCCTAAAAAGAAAAAAATGAAAAATTTATTATAGGAGTCGATAAATTCATATTCAGAGACCTAAATCCATATTTATATATGAAAAAGATGCTCTCATTTCCTTTTCGTGTATTAACCTGTGATTAACAACCTTAAAATAAATTCTTCAATCGAGTTTTTATTTAAAATTAGAAAAAATAACTATTTTATTTTATGTATTTTCTTAATGAGTTAAAGAAAACTTAAAATTATTCTAATTTTATCCTCCTTCTCAACCTCATTTATATTTTTCATACCATTTCTAAAATTTAAAATCTTCTAAAAACATACATAATTCATAGAAAAACTTCCTCTTTTATTAGATTTTTAAATAAGTGTTGTATATTAAAATCAGGTTTTGTCCATATATTTAATATTAACGGAAGTTCAACTGGATAATTCTAATTTCAACCACAAGCTTCAATCCCAGCGCTTTAGCAACAAGTAACAAATTCAATTTACAAAAAAAAAATTGCGCAAGATAAATCTATCTAACTAAATTATTCTGATGAATGAATTAATAATTGCTGTATGGATTTTACATATTTACGAACGGTTTAATGCAAAGAATCGTGTCGCGGTCTCACATGATCATTTCATTACATAACAAATCTAATTTCATTTTATCTTTTTCTTTATTTTGACAGGTAGAAATCCTAGTTGCTTAATGCCCAACTCTCTATGCACTTGAGTCTGTGGGCTGTTCGAGAACCCCTTTGGCCCCCCGATCCACCATGGCACTGTTTTCACGTCGACGTTCCCTCATCTTTAAAGTGGTACTGCTCTTCCCTACTGCATGGTTTCTTTTCGTACTCATCGTGGGATTTAGTGACAAAGGCAACCATGAAGACAAGTTGATAATAGAAAAAAAAGATGTCGGCGCATATGCCGCCGAAGACTTAAATGCGATCGAACCAGCAGCCCAAATAGACAGAAATTTCGAGCAAAGGACAGGTGGTCAATATGTGACGACGGCGTCTTCTACCTCTGTAGCTACTGTGGTTGAACTCGGTGCTCCTTTAGAGGAAAAAAAGAGGCAAAAGGAAGCAGAAAGGGCACATGACACTGGGGTACTTGAAGCACCAAACGATGCTGAAGGTCCAGGTGAAATGGGCAAACCAGTGGTGTTGCCTAAAAACTTAACAAGTGATGTGAAAAAACTCGTGGATGATGGATGGCAAAATAATGCATTCAATCAGTATGCTAGTGACATGATTTCAGTGCATAGGAAATTACCCGACCCAAGAGATCCTCAGTAAGTAATTTCTTGCTATGTTGTATGCAGGTTAAATATATAAAGCTTCTTCTGGGGTATTGCAAATTTGAAACAAAAATGCGGTTCATGGACCCTGGTGTTTTCTGTGATGTGGAAAGAAACTAATTTTAGATTTATGATGCTTTTTTTCCAGTTTACTGTTTTAATTTATAGACACTTGGAGACTAGATTTACTAAATTTTCTTCAGTGATGAGTGATCGGACCCTAACTTATTCACAAACTCTTGAGCAAGCAATGTTGGTAAATAGTAACAGTGTAAATTATTGCAAAACGCAAATATTTTCTTGCTAAAAAAAAAGAGGTTTTCTTGACTAATATGCTAATTTAGGTAATGGAGAGGTGATGAAACCTGCACTTGAATGTACTAGAAACACAGACTTGTATCTGGGTTTGTTTTTAAAAAAAATTATATCCTAAAAATTTAAATTTAAATTTTATAAAATTAGTATTTATTTACAATTACGTTTAAAGTTTGCTTTAAATTTGTTTTCAACTTTGGGTCAAAAGGATGTTATGGGTAGTTTAACTAATCGCTACATAGTTTTGTAACTGTTTATTTAGCCAAGAGCGAATATAACTGTTTGTTTGACCTTTAAATTTTAATAATGACCAGATATAAAATATCATACACAAAACCAGTTTACAGTTAGTACTAGATAGTACGTAATTACTCAACTTAAAATTCATGAACCAAAAAAAAAACAATAGAACCATATGTATATTCTCAGAATTAAATTCGTGCAATATTCACCGAGATCATTAAAAAAATTTAAACCCATCAGAATTCTTCTTTTTCTACATCATGATGGCATTGACATGAAAACGAGACTTCGGGTTCAAAAAGTCTCATCAAAATCCAACTTGAACGTGATCTATTGTAGTTATTTTTAAAATTTCAACTTGTCCTATGAACTTTAAGTTTGAAATTACTATTTTACACCAGCCTAAATTGTTTATTAACTTTGTCTTGCACTCAGTGTGATAAACTCAGCTTATTTACTTATTTATTCTCTGTTATCATTTTCAACCAAAAATCAAAACCAAAACCGACATTTTGGTTTCAAAAAAATATAAAATTCAATTCCTCTTTGCCTCACCCTTTAAGCAAAAAACATCATCATATTCGCTGAATTTACAAAATTGTAAATGTCACGTAGGGAACATGTTGATAATGATTAAATTATGCCTGGTCACCTTGGAATGTTTTCAGAACGCGAAGATGGCCTGGCAGACGGATGTTATGGGTGGGCATTGAATTTGTTGTACGGATAAAAAAATGAAGGAAGTCCGCTTAATATGCAAAATGAATACAGTTTCCATACAAACGCGTGTCAAAAGATTAAAATTTCTAACCCAAAAAGTGGTTGGCAATGTTGAATTTAAATATTTGAATAGAGAAGCTAACATTCTTTTATTTATTTATATTTATTTTATTTTTTTATACGAAAAAAAAAGATGTTTGGTTATTTTTAAAACGTGTAAATTGAAATTCATGTACGTAACCTTGTTCTATTATAATGTTAGCATTTCTAACTTTTGGTGAGAATTGAAATAAAAAACAAATTGTGGGTGGTTTGAATTACCCACAATTCTATTTCAAGTGCAAATATACCTCTCTTGTCTCTCAGCTTCTATCAGATCAGCAGGGTGTGAAAATTGGTACTTTGTTAACACGCCTGATGGAGTTGGAAGTGCATTTTATATTCCTTCATCTCCACCAGAGGGATTTTTGGGCAATTCAATAACATAAGACGATTTTGAATGCCTACATTAGGCTTATATTATTTTCCGTCTTTCTATGCTTTTCCTATTTTTTACTTTTTGCTACATAAAACATAAAAGTATCATTAAACTCTTAAAAGAATTAAACAAACTATTTTTTTTCTCAAAAATTAAATGTCTCATTCCCATTTTTATTTTATTTTATACATGTAAATGTAACTAAAACTTAATTTATTTCCCTCATTTTACTACATCATTACTTCGAATAAAGAGATTTAAAATTATATACATATATAAAATTTAAAGTTAATTTTTCATCTTTAAAACTTGATAAATGTAATGTTTGAATTCTCTTCATTTTTAGGCTTAATTTGTACACTTGCACAATTTGATATACACCAAATGTTTGCAGATGTGATTCACGACGTAAATCTCACTTTCCCTCTCGTGGAATTGCCTTTGCCGTTTCTGATAATGGCTGAGCTGGCGTTCGGAGCTGTTTTATGTCAAAATAACAAATGACGAGATCGTTTGCATCAAGTGATGCCAATGTGTGTATGTACTTTGCTGCTCTGCTCCTTCTCTTTTGCTACTCAGAGCAGAACCTAACACTCCCCCACACTTTATGGCTATTCCAAATAGACCCATAAAATGATGCCCTTTGACATCTGAGTCAATAGTCTTTGAGGGAGTAGTGAGAAACATTTCTCAACACCTTTAGGTTTTCTTTTTTTACATTTAAATAAAAAAGAACTTTTTGTGCATTTTTTTTTTAATAGAAAAAGAAAAAAAGATATAAAAATAAAATTGCACATGTTCAGAATTGCTTAGCAATTAACTTGGCATTTATGAGGTTGTAATAGCAATATACATGAGCATATATTGTAATACGTATAAATTAAAGGATTATCTAGAAAGGATGTGTTTATGACTAGCAAATGGTATTATAATAGTAAATAGTTGTATGTAATAAAGGTGGTTTTAAAGTATGGTTTAATGAGTTGGCGAGAGGGCATCTAGTGAGAAATAAGGAAGTAATTGTGGCAGTTTGACCAGATTTATCGCTCCTATTTTCACTCTTTGCCTCTTTTGTGTTATAGAAATTAATTTTTATCTTGGGAATTTCATTTCGTGTCAGCTAATTTGTGTCCCTTTGTATTTTTGGTTTAATTTAATTAATTTTTTAGGTTAAATATTAAATACTTTAAATTATTAATAAGTGTTAGGGTTTCAACTTGATTTTATTTTTAAGTTTTAAAAGAAAATGAAAAACTTATTTAAGATTTGTTGTTTTTATCTTTTTACTTTTTTTTTTTGGTCATGCTGTAGTACAACTAAAAAAAATAATTTCAGAATGTTTCCAAAGCTGAGCTTTCTCAAACTAGAAAAGAAAATTGTGGGTTAGGTATCAAGGGAGAATGAAAAATCTTCCCTGATGCGCAACTTGCAGAAGGTCGTCAACAAACTTGCTATTGGTATTCTAAAAAAAAAAGAAATAAGAAAGAAAAAAAATAGAAAAAAAAATGGAAAAAATTACTATGTTTGAGTTGTCTTTCTCTCAATATGTCTGTGGAAAATTAAAATGAAATTGTATGAAAGCTTGGAATTTTTTAAAAATAATTTCCTTTTTTAATTTTTATTTCTTTATTACTTTTCTTTAATTTATTTTCTTGTTATTTATTATTTTTTTCTGTTAATCAAGCCATAATTTTTTTTTATTGACAATTATTTATTTTTGTTTTTCTCCTTCAATGTTTATTTAGTGAAGTCATTACAGTTGTAGTCATCATCATGTGAAAAAGGTGAAGGTTTTCTGCTTTCAACATCCTTGAGTTTGTGTATATACGGTATTCTTCTTTTATATAAGGTTCAATTTGAAAAAAAAATTTAATATAAGCAATTTATCTTTTACATTTCAATCCGTACAACATTAAAATTGGTTCTGCATTTTATATACCAGTATGTCTTATTTATATTTCGCCAAGTGAATGTGAATCAAACCAACAGATTTCATGTGTGCCTTATTACACAAGAGGGACATTCATTTCTAGTAAATTACAGGTTATTAAATTCTAAGTGCCGCTACAGGCGAAGAGAAATTATATTATTCTTGTGGGAAATGAAATGACTTTTTTATAAAATAAAAAAATAAAAACATTTTCCCTCCTTTATTTATAATCACTTGTTCAAAAACTACTGATCAATTTGGACTTAATTAAACATTTATTTTGTACTGTTGAAAAGGGGAAAAAATTAATAATGAAACAAGAGAAAGAAGAAAAGAAAAATAATGTGCACTAATTATTTTTTCCTCCAATTAATTGCAGATGCAAAGAGAGTGGCAAATACTTGACAAATTTACCAGCGACTAGTGTCATCATTTGTTTCCATAATGAAGCTTGGAGTGTACTCCTCCGCACCGTCCACAGCGTGCTCAATCGTTCGCCATCTTCCCTCATTCACGAAATTATCTTAGTAGATGACTCTTCTACTATGGGTAAGTTATATTTGTTTTTAATTAGTGTGGCTAATTTTACTTTAAATATTTTCTTATAAAATTTTTTTTTATAATAAAAAAACCCAACTCGCCTTTAATCTTTTACCGCTAAAATAAATTTCACCCCAAAGGCTGTTGTGCATGTGTACTTTGAAAATTTAAACTTAAACCTTTTAAAAATGGATGGATAACATCCACAGGGGCTCAAAAGATGTAAAAGATGAGAAAAAAGTAATGTATATTAAAAAATTTTTTTTTTCAAATTATTCTGTTTAAAATATACAAATTTCTCTCATCACAATGGATTACTCATCTATCGCTAAAACAACAAATCAACCAACCGAAAATCCGCTTTAACAAATAATTTTAGAAGAATATTCCAATCAATCTGTAAAATTATTACAATTATCCAACCAACCGGAACTTATTTTATATTTATTTTTAAATTTTTTACTCGAGGAAGGAAAAATAATAATAAAACGGTGGTGAGGAAATAACGCAAACGGTTCTCTTTCTATTCAAATATACTCATGAAATCATTTTTTCAAGAGGAAAAATAAAATACAAAAAATAATGTTCCAGGCAGCTGTCATATTTTTTTATTCATTACAAAATGCTTTATTAGAACTTTTATGTGACATCAGCAGAAAACGTTTTTTTCCTTGTCACGAGTGTACAGAAAAGATTCGCCCATCCCATACACTTGAAGTGATAGTTTTTATAGGTGTGCCCAAAATGTTATAGCAGTGCCTCAAGCGACATCTGTGGGTATGGGATGAAGTTATTCGTATGCAGCGGGTGTGTCTTAAGTTCTGAGTGGGCTTGAAAGGGAAAAAAAAAAGATAAAGGAAAAAGGGTTCATCAGATAGAGTAAATGAAAGCTGGCGTAGAGGAAAAACACATGGTTTCTTTATTGGCATGGCGGTTGGAAAATGCATTTGATGCAGGCAAAGCTCGAGTCATCATTCTAAATGCAGATGGCGATGCGAGATGACACGGGAAATTGAATGCTTTCTGCACTATGGAATTGGCTTGAGCCGCAGAAAAAGATGTGTGATGATGACAGGAAAGGGAAGGGACTGATGTTTAGCATCGTTTTGATTCTATGCTCACAATAGAGTGCGTTGTTACGAAACTGGAGAAGTATTACACGGGATTCATATTTCAGTGGTTAAGGTCGTGAATTTGTACAGCAAATGGGTGTTAGAATGGTGAATCGTCACGATGATGGGTGCTGGATTTTAGGTCAAGGTTGAAAGATTGGATGTTTAATCATTGCTCATAATTCAGTTGTTGATTTGTGCCCATTAGGCATTTGTTCATTGTGCAGTTATTAGAGGATTTTATAATTAATTTTGATAAATATTGACTTGTAAAACAAAAATTAATGCTGAGAAAATAATAATTGGGAGTTTGAAATTTTTGAAATTTATTTTTTCTAGAAAATAATAATTTGGATTTTGAAATTTCTAAAATTTATTTTTTCTAAAGTTTTTTTTTTTAATTATTTTAATTATTTAAATATTTAAATTTAGAATGATTTCTATCTATATTTTTTATTACTTATTTATTAATATCTCACATTGGAATTTTGACCTTAGATGGCATTGAAGCAAAAAATTTTAATTTCATTTATCTATTTAATTATTGTAATTATTATTATTATTACTACTATTATTATTAAGTTTATATATTTTATGAAATAAAATTCAAGTGCTGATGTTTTTACAATATATTATTACCGCTGCATTATTTTTTTTCTAAATAATTTTTTCTCTTTTTAATGACATTACGCAAACTTAAGCTTCAATTTCAGACCTAATGCTACTTTCACACGGAATTAGTTCATTAATAAAACATGGCGGATAATGGTTACTTTTGATAATTTATTCCTTGGTAATTTAAAAACATGCAAACTTGTAATTATGAATTTTTTTTTCTCCTCTTTTACAATTGCCAATTGTAGGATTCAAATTATAGGAATATTCATAATCTAAATTTTTATAGCATTGGATTTCAATTACTTTCATTTTAGTTTAAAAACTTTAAATGATTCACTCAAACCACTATCAATAAAGACACATAAACGAGGTGTAAACATTTAAATTCTTTTTTCTTTTTTTTTTTAATAGCGCTCTTTGCCATTCAAATAATGCGTAATTTTGTTTCTGATTTATTCGCACTTTACTTTTAATGAAACTGCAGATTTGTTGAACTGGGGGTCCTCATCGCTTTCTCTCATTTTCCCGCAGGAAAAGCAAAGCAATTCATCGGCAGTAATTTAGAGACTGTGCAAATTAGATTTGAAAACTACTTTTAGCCGCAATTACAAACCCACTGAAATTGGACACACGTTTAAAATAAACGATAGCAATTTAAAATTTAAAAATTGAAATTTATTTCACATTTTGTTTATTTATTTACCTTTACCTCTATTTAGAGGAATATACATTTTTTTTATTGCTAAGCAGTGGATTTATAAAATCCATCAAATTTGCGTTCGTATGCAATTTTAAAATGTGCATGATTTGTGGTGAATACTTTTCTTCTCTTCATGAATATTTACAGAGCAAAGCTATGTCAACCAAGCGCTGAAATTTTCTAGCAACCAGTTTAACAGTGTCTGTAATTGGGGGACTGGCAGAACGAGGGATTCATCTGCAATTCATGGGCGCAGTGTTTACATTAGGGGTCGAGACTACGTCGTTTGTGGGGTCGCCATTGTACCATGAATTGAGGGATCATTAATGGCTTTTGTGTGTTCTGCTTTTCTCCATCGGTTGCATTTAAATGATATCAACTCAAGTTTATTGGAGAAGAGCAAATGTTGAGGGCATCCTAAACTCTGCTACATTTCAAATCTTTAAAACGTGCCCTATTTATATCACAATTATTTCCTATTCACAACTCAAACATTTTTGATTTGTCTTTTAACCTAATCATAATAGTTCACGAGTTTGCTGCAACAAACTTTGAAATTTAAGTCTCTAACTTTTAGTTAAACATTTTCTTTCACTTTATCACTACAAATTATATTAGTTAAGCATGCATGGCTACAAAATTTACTTCAGGCACTGGTGAAAGTGAGCCT